>JAQFXV010000768.1:0-18118 GCA_034694065.1 Camisia spinifer
TAGTCAGGTAACAAACTTTTATTTCACTAAATTGAGGTTTAAAGTGATTTTTTACTGATGATCAGCAAAACCCTTAGGAAATTTCAAAGTCATTAACTGTACACAAGTGATTAAGCTTGGCTTTGACATAATTTCAAGCAACAGTCAAAAACTACTCAATAAAACTCACTTCAGAAGACTTGCCAGAATACAGTATAAATCCGAATTACTGTTTCTTCAAAATTTTTCAAAATACCTGAATTGTATTCTATCAAGTTTCTACAGAATTTGATTAGAATTGATTCATGAGAAGACTGAAACCAAAAACTGAACATGAAGTGTCCTAGAAGGACGACTAAACATTTGGTCGGATTATTGCATTAAATTGTTATGCTTTTACCAGTATTATATTCTTATAAACTGAACGCTTCAAATCTCAAGTAAACTAAACCTCAAGTTTAAGTTCAGAACCCTTCATACAGTATGAGAAAACATCATCCAATTTGAAAGACACATCACTAGTACTAACTAATAATGTTTCGCTTTTCAAAAATAAAAGCAAAGCTAAAGACAGTGAAATGAAAGATGAAAAAGCGATAAAAAAGTGGATAATATGGAGGATTTTTTAAAATTATTGTATTTAAAGTGATTTAAAAGTGAAAAATGATCACTTTTATTGATGCTTTAATTCCGTAAAAATTGTCTA
Organism: Camisia spinifer; assembly: GCA_034694065.1. Lineage (NCBI taxonomy): Eukaryota > Metazoa > Arthropoda > Arachnida > Sarcoptiformes > Camisiidae > Camisia > Camisia spinifer. Next base: position 686 of record JAQFXV010000768.1, read on the forward strand.
AGAATCTATTGAGATTTTAAATCCACTTGATAATTAAATATTATCGAATTGACAAACTCAGCGAATGCCTAAGAACGCATTTCTACCTAAAAATTACAATCATACGTTTCGAATATCAAAAGGGTTTGATGTAGCGTTGGAAAAGATTAAATTTAAAGTAAATTTATTATTAAATTTATTATTAAATTTATAATAAATTTAATATTCCTGAGAAAATTTAAATATTAGTTCAATTTTCTTAACGGATTTTATATGCTTTCCTTTATCAAATTTTAGAAATTAGTGAAAATTTTGAAAAACTTTCTTTGTAAATTAAACCATTTAATGCTTAGAGAAAATTTATTAAATTTAACAACGCTAGTTTGATGATATTTCGAATTTTCGTCAATAGAAAGCCACTCATGAAAAGAAATTCATCTATAAAATCAATTCTTATTATCAGACACAACTTATTCTATTTTTTAGAAAATAACCTTCAAAATTTATTAATTTTACAAAGATTTGATAAAATTTATTGACTATGTAAGTCATATATTGCAAAACTTCTATGAAAATATTGTTTATAACTCACTTCGATAGTCATCACAATTTGACTCATACGGCCATTTTAGATAATTAACAATAGTCTTCGAGAAAGCGAATTCACGTTTATATCTTGTATTCACTGTTTTCAAAAAAGTGTCGATTTCGTAGTTTGCAATTTTTCTGGGGTTATGCAATAAAATTAAAAGATTGAGTGATAGAGTCATAAGTTTTTCACGATTTGTACTATTGACACTCAATTCAATGAAGTCATCATTTTTCATGACCAAATTCGTTCTATGTTGTAAAAAGTGTGGATCAGAATAAGTAGAACAGATTCCCAACTCATTTGAATGGATTCGTTCGGAAATGTTCAAATAATCATAACTATTGTTGATTAGTTTTTCTTCCATGTTATGGCTTAAATGAAATTTAGCTTTCAATTGAATAATATTTTTTGCGGATAACGTGAAGTTTAAAATTTTATTTCCACCCATTTCTCGTTTCAACGTTTGAATTAAAGGTTCGTAAAAATTTCTCGTTCGATATAATTTCATATTATTACTTTGGTTTAGGCAAATAGGATTTCGTTGTTTAAAACAAACATGAAATATTTCTCTAAATAATTCTGCACCTGTTTTATCAGTTGGTATTGACTTATTTATTAATTTTTCTGCTTTTCCGTCGTCTATAAATGAATAAACTTTACTTTCAACAAAATAAGTATTAGGAGGAATGCAAACTGTAATAGAGGGCACATCTGAATAATTATTTTTATTTAATACCAATTTAACACTCGTGGGAAAATTTAAACATTCAATCGTCAAAATAACTGACTGATAAATTAATAAAATTAAGCAAAATATGCTTAATAATTGACTCAGGTATAATCGAGTCATTTTAATGAAGTAACCAGACACTCCATATACTAATCACAAACAAAACTTGATTCCGTCAAGTCTTGAGATCAGAGTGATAATAACAATGAGATATCTCAACTTCACTATTATTTTCAGTTTCATCCTGTATGAACTGTACTTTCTCTATCTGTCAGTGTCAGGTTTTTCTCTAATCTCCTCCACAGTTTTCTAATTGTAATTTCTAATAAAAGCTGAGATATCTCACAGATGTATTCATTTCATTTCAAATTCATCTTAAATTAAAATAGGATTCAGTATCACTCTGTCTGTAAAATATTTCATTCTTGAATAGGCTGACCACCCGTCCAGGTTTTAGACAGTCCAGTTTCAGGAATCATAGATAAGCAAGTTTATTTTTAAAGGGAGGATCTTGCAAGCTAGAGCAGTGTGAGTGTCAAAACTCTGGTTTTAATAAGGGAATATTCTCTGGAATTGATGAAATATGTTACTTCTTTTGAATTTTTATCGAAAATTTTATTAAAAACAAACAATTTCCCAGAAATCTTGGGGGTTCTTGAGCTTTTGAGCTTTAAAGGTGGTTCACCCTCATTCCTCCCCTTGCTTTTCTATGTCACGAATGAAAAAAAACAAAACTTGAGGTTTGCAAGAAACACAAAACTGGACCCTTAATTGTCCAGTTTCTCATTTTTTATGAACATTTATCCATTTTAGGGAAAGTTCTTCTCATAAAAATTTCTTTCACAAGTATCAAGAGAGGAATAGTTGTTCTACTAATCGAACACATGCTTGAAAATCTTACAATGAGCTTATAAGTAGAAATTAGTTATCTTTAATTTAAAAGAATTTGCCTTAAATCATCAAATTTTTAGATATTTAAAGTCCAACAAAAAATTACAATTGAAAACTAAAGAAACCAATATTTTATGTTTGTTAAAAGGATGTTTGAATTTCCAAATATTTCTTCATATCTTAAATCATGAAAAAGTTCAAGCAATAATTTTCATCATTGAATCATAAGGTGTTTCAGATATTTTTTCCAGTCTTGAGATAAGCCAAGATGGGAAGGTATTTGTGTGAGGAATCCTTTTCATTATTTAATTTATTGCATTATTCATTAAGAGGATTCTTATTATTTTTATACCTTTTATTGTTTAATTAGAATCTTATCTTTGATAATTTGAACATAGTTTAAAATTTAATTCATTATGAAATGAAAATTTCGAACTGTTAAATAATAAAATTTTAAACTTGATTTCTAATAAAGGATGGCTTTATTCTTATTCAACGGTTGAATGATTTAAGCGAATCAATTTCAAATATACGAGTGATAATGCTAACCAAGTAGATAGAACTTTACAGTGTATAGTGTTTGTAATAAAGCCCGTCTCTACCATTTGAGCACAAAATATTATAGCAAATCTTACCACAAGGATTTTTCATGTTTTATATTTTTAAATTATGCCACTTATTTTTCAGATTAATAGAGTATTTATGTGAAGTAATTTAACTGTATTTGCTGTTGAAAACTAAACCCAAAACCAGAACCAGAATTGTTTTAATTGGTAACTGAAAACTTAACCCAACACCAGAACCAGAATCGTTTTTATTTCTAATTGAAAGCAATACCTGAAACAAAATGAGTACATAAAACTCACGAGAAAAAATAGAATGATTTCGAAAATAACTAGTGATAAGCTATTGATTTAAAAAAGAAAGTTTGTTAGCCTGAAAAAATTCTTGATGAATAAAACTTATCATAACTTATTTTTAAATGTGCTCTAATAACTAAATTTTAAATTATTTGAGAAAATCTTTATCAAACAAATTATAGTTTAATCTAAATTAATTTAATCAAATTTACAGTATAACCCTTTGCTTTTGCATCGAATTATTATAAACTAATTTTTGAAAGTTAAGAAAATTAATTCTAGAAAATAATTGAACTTCTTTGAGGACTTTAGGTATTCATTAATTATTTTATAGAGACAGTGATCTTTTCTACTTATTGTCAGTAAAACTTTTATTAAGCAAATCAAAACAGATATGATAAAGAAAGTTTCATTAAGATAGCCATAAAAATTAGTTTAGTTAAAGATAATTTCTATAAACTTGGCTCATAATTATTATCGAATGCCGCCATAATAATTATTATACATTTATACCCATTATTTACTCGAATATAACTTAACAAAAGAATCTGAATAACAATCAAAATAGTAATCTCTGAAAATAATGAATAGTCGATAAAAACTCTATGTAAACAGACTCTCAAGTTGTAAAAATAAAGTTATTTCATATGATTATTACGCAAATGAAATTCCTTTCAAGTCTGAAAAATTCTATCCCTTAATAATTCTAAAAATTAATTAATTTCAATGACAAATGCTTATAAAAACGGTATAGATTTCGTGCAGACAAACAAAGTCAACAGAATTGTGTTACGCGACACACAAGAGCTGATAAATTAGTGCCAGGGTCTTATTGGTACTGTTCATATGAGCCTTTGACTTCAAAATGTACACTTTTGAAGAATCCACATAATTAAAGGCCCTAAAACTAATAGATAGAAAAAACTTTTGCATTAGTCATAAAAGTTTTGAGTTATCAAAACTCTTATCCTCTAAAAATCCATTGAAAAAAGTTGAATCTAAATCTTAAGTTTGAACTTCAATTCAGTGATAAGAAAAAATATTAAACTGAAAAACTATCGCTTATTAAGAGACACATTGTTTATCTTAATTGATAAAAGTTTTGAAAACCTAAAACTAACAATATGAGAACCTAATGACTCAATTATTACTCATATTTTGTTTTAAAGTTAATATTTCTTATAAGTCTTTTCTATATTTTGAGGCCTCAAAAGTGTACATTTTGAAGTCAAAGGCTCATATGGATATCATTTCCATCATAACAGACATAGTATTCAAATAATTTCTATTCTTCATATAAAAACTGTATTTGGTTACATTCCATTTTATCGAATATAATAATGAATAAGTAAAACTTATACTTAATTTAAATGCTCATTATTTTAAACGTTACTTCAGCTTTATTTATTTGAAATTAGCTATCAATGTGAAAAAGTTTTCTTGTTCCATAGATTTTTTAACCAATATATTTCATTTTTTGGTAATTTAATCTTATCGACCATGTTGTAAAATAATTAGGGTTGGATTTTTATGAACTAATGAGGTGCACTATCACCATAAAGACTACCTACATTCAGATTTAATGAGGCAATAATTTTTATTAATAAATAATAATATTTTTATAAATTCATTGATGCCATTTTTATCATTTTATTTCTTCATTTTTTGTTCTTTTATTAATTCACCTTTATTAAAATTCTTTCTTTGGAAAAAATATTTCAAATCTTAATAGAATTTTTGGGAAGTTTGAAAATGAATTTGTATGTCTGAAAGAAATTTTAATAACATTATCAAATCATCAAAATTAAATAATTCTGATCATAGGTATATTCTGCGCAAAAATTGTTTATCGATGAAATGGAGAGCATTAATTGAACAAAAATATTACAATTTATTTATAGCTTTAATGAATTTTGAATATTTACAGTTTGTAAAAAATAATCAGAACTTTTGTTTTATATTTTACTCAATGCAAAATAATCAAATTGTATGTAATATTCTGGAGAAGTGTAATTTTATTAGGAATATAAAACTTATCATTTATATGAATTATTGTAAAGTTTATATACCTTGAGTTGCATTATACAAAAGTAACTTTATTTGTCTTTGATTCCATTTCATAAAGCTTTTCCAGTTTCAAATCCCAATAGTTTATATAATATTTCAATATTGTTTGGAAGTTTTCATAAAATGTCTTAATCATTCAATTTTTATCAGACTTTTTTTAAATAAAAATTGAGCTCTACTTTAAGATGATGTCAAAAAATAAGTGCGATCTATTAATTAGTTTCTCCATAATTGATAATAGCGCTGGTCTCCAGAGAGTACCATTTATAACAAGAATGACCATTATTAATAAGATAATATTTATTTTAAATATGAAATGAACGAACCATTCATTAAAAATTATTATTAAAGGCTCTTTCAGACGAGATGGATATGAGAAGGGATTGATTTATCTACGCTCGAAAACGATTAAAATGAAATTGAGTTTATTTATTGATTTAACAGCGAAAATATAAAAACTCATTTTCAAAGTTCTAATTTCGTTCCATAGAGCTCATTATAGGAAAAAATTCAAAAATTAAATCAGATAATGCAGATAATAAGTTCAATAAGAGAAGATATCCAATATCAAGCACTTTTCTTTATGTTTAAATGCGCTTTTCAATTTTGACACAATGTTAGGAGCCATTTATTTTTGAAAATTTCTAGGTTATCGAATATTCATAATCAATATTGATCAATATGGCCCTATTTTCGTGAATTTTTACGGATTTCAGTAACCAATAGTATTGAATTTTCAACTCCAATAATGATTTTCATGATTTTCAACGCCTTATAGTATTTAATTTTCAAGTTTATTATTGATTTTTATTACTTTCATTGCTCTATATTATAGAATTTTCATCATTATTTATTTTATGGCTTTCTTAACAATATGTTCCCTTTATTAACAACTTTAGCAAGGTGATAATTCGAAAATAATTTCCCTCTATCAAAACTGGCTTTGATGATAATATTGAATAAATATCAAACAATGCTACAATGGAAGGATTTTCTATCATTAATAGTAAAGAGCTCTTTATTAATAAAGTATTTTTTATTATTATTGAAAAATTGCTTTTTTAACTATGAAAGACCATCGTTATAAAGAAGGTAACAGACGGACAGATTTGTCAAATACATAAGTTCCTATTGTTACACCATATGAACTAATAGAAAACTTTACATTGAATTTATTGCCTAATAATAAAGATTAGATTAAAGAGATTATAGTCAGCAATATAGAGAACAATGTATAGCATTGATTGGTGGCCCACTTGAAGAATCATTGTTCGTAATCATATGGAAATTTATTATTGCATTGATAAAAAGTATTTTCTCTCTTTCTATAAAGCTATCAATTGTGAAGATTAACTCAAAATAATAATATCATTTAAGCTTACAGTTGTTTTTCAGATTATTTTTTCTAAACATACACATAAATCCCCTGAATAATAAGTGTATATCTTTCTAAAACAATTAAATGAATGATCAAATACAGAGCTTTGTTAACAATTCATATTGTTCTTAATTTTTTGTGATTCATAAATAGAATTATCAATGCTTTCATTATGATTCTCAGGAATTTCTTACTTTTTAGGGCTTGAGTGAACCATTTTTCTTAAATAAAAGTCTTTATCTAATCTTTTAGTTACATAATTACATTCTTGGCAAGCACTTAAATATCATTTATAAGTTCTATGCATTTAAGAATAGATAAGAGAATGCGTATATCAAAGTGATAATAAGGTATATTGCACTCTAATTTAGACCATTTGTCACGTAAAGTGGCATCAATTCAAAAAAGAGAAAACAAATTCAGAAAAACAATATTGTAATTTCTATTTAGAATTTTTGAAAATTGTCAATAAGTAACAGGAATGAACTTTATTATTAATGTCTCTATTGAATGTCTGCGTAAACTTATTGCTAAAAATGCTAATCATTTCAGCTTTATTATTTATTAAGCTAAGAAAAAGTCAAATAAGTTTAATTTAATATTTCAATCACACACATAGAACATTACCAAAAGAGTTAATAATTTCGTATTTACTATTAACTCAATATTTGCTCAAAACGTTTCAAGTATTTAAAAGCATTTTTATGTTAACTTCTATTCAATTAATATTATATTTTCTTAAATAAGTTTTTCTGGATATCTATTAAAGATTAAAATAATATGAAATTTACGTAACTTTTTAACCCAATTAAACTCAATAATATTTATACATACAGTCTATGTTTCAATAGTAATTCTGACAACAATGCTTATTAGCATAACAATGAATAGAAAAGAGTTTCCTAGCAATAGACCTTTTAAACGATGAATTTTCCTAAAATACAAACTTTTTCTAATTCTTTCGCTAGTATTCATTGAAAAAGTTGAAGACCTTGAAATTCTAATTTATACGTTAAACGCAAGAATTTTTTAAGCTCAAGCTCAAGAATATTGTATGAATATTATGTTTTTGAATTGAGTTGAAAAATAATTATTTTATTGTAATCCTTGATTAATAATTGATGATTGTTTTCTAAACTATATCTTTTGAGAATATGGTAAATGAATATCAATCTATGATTGTTCTAAACTCTCAAAAAGAATCTTGAATTCATTTTCTACTAATGAAAAGAATTTTTTGCGTAATTCAAACTATTCTTCACTCATAATAAGTTATTCATTGAATGAGTGCATTATTGAACCCCAAAGTGCTAAAAAATAAGGAAAAACATTTATATTACTCATCATTAACGACTTGATGCTATCATAAAATAGTTTGCTTTTGAGCCCAATGTCAACAAAAACTAAATAATAAAATAACTTCCCTTTTAGAGCATTGCGAGTACCTAATTCTGTAAAAACCATAACAAAATAAATGATAAATAAATTCTCTACTTTTCTGTCTGACTTGTAATACAACACTTGAAATTAAATATTAAATATGATTCCTCTCAAAGTGGCGTAACTGACATGGAATGCATTTTTAATCGTGTTAAGCAATGATTATTGGATTATAAACTCAGTTTGATTGAGAATAATATAAAATTTAATAAGTTATTCGATAATAATATGTTAGTTTTTCAATTATTTAATGACTACACCACTTATATTTGAAAAGTAAATACTTTTTCAGTCAATTTATACGACAGGTGCGAAGTTTGAGTGAGAAATAGCGAGATTTGGCTCTTTTTCATGGGGATCAAAATGAAACATTTTTCTTTTTAGAATTATAATTATCCTAATATTATGCATATATGTGATCAACAGTATGTTCAATAATATAAATCCTATTAATTAGCGATAGCGAGAAAAAGTTTACTCATAATCAGAAAGTGGTTTCTTATAAGTTATTTCTCATTATGTGATTGCCTGATAATTAAGTTATATTGTTATTGTTGGGTTTGTTTTACGAACTTATGTTATGTGTCGACTATTGTCGGAGAAAAAATTTCTGCAAAAAATGTGATTATATGAAAATTAATACCATATTATTTGATAAATTTTTGCAACTTTAGATTCATGGCTGCACAATATTTTTCAACTCACGTGTGACAGAGTGTACGAGTGTTTCAAATCATTCTTGTTTTTCGTCAAAGATTAATCTATGAATTCTCTGAAACAGTAAAAAGAGAAAAAGTTTTACGGAATAAGTCCTTCACATATATATAATTAGCATTTTTACCGCTAAATATCATTCGGAAATATTATTAATTAAATAAAAATAAGAGAAAATTTTCCAAATCTCTCATGCAATAAAATAGGAAAATGAAACTTTAATATTTGTACATTTCTGTGACTATCAAATTAGGATTGCATTTACGTCAAGATAATAGCCATCGATAACAAAACTTCTACTGTTCCTAACAATCAGTGGGGAAAGCATTCTTTGGAAAAAAATCTGATATAATTATGAGTTTTTAAATACTCGTAGCATTTATTTCTAGTGATAAGCAAAGCATTCTTTGATATAACTTTTCATTGTTTGTGGTTTTATATTAGTCTATATTGTATTCAAACCCATATCAGTTCGCTATATATTTCTCCTTAACTATAATAGTAATAATAGGCATAGTTATGATATTTTGTCCAAAAGGGACCCCTTTGTATATTCCCTTTTGTGTCCCCTCAACCCCCCGGTCGTATGGATCACAAGATTGATAAACTAGAGTGAGAGAGACATAGAGTAAACGCATAGTTAATTGATTGTCAAATGCTTTTATACAGTATATAAATGAAAGTTTTTGAGTGTGTTTCGTGTTTTCCTCAATAACTTCTCATTTAATCTCTAATTTTTTTCTACTTATTATTATTATTTTTTATCCATAATTGTTTGGACTCTCAGTGGAAGAGAATTTCATATTATATCCAAAGTGATAAACAATTAAATTTTCCATTCTATACATCACTATAACTGCACATGACTTGTGTAGCCGGCGATAAATCAAATTTATGATTTTCTTCATAAGAAATTTTTATTTGACAGTGATTTTGAAGTCAGAAAATTTCTAAGTTTTATGAGTCGACGATTTGTTTAAAAAGAAAAAGTTTAAAGACTTTTTGTATTGACCGCCAATTCATAAGAAGATGTGATTTAAAAGTTAATAAAACTTTTTCAAATTCAAAGTCATTGACGGAAAATAAGTTTCTGTTAACTTTCAAACTAATAATTCATTAAAGAAAATACTGTTAATAATAAATAAAAATCAATGACTAATAAGAAAATGGTTAAGTATTTTGAAAGCTTATTATTACCGGAAAATATTAGTTAAATGCCGGTATCTCTGAGTAATCAAAATATAAAACATCCGCGACTACAGTATAAGCCCTTAACTAATACTTCATTTACCAGTTAGTGATTGTGCACAAGTGCTCGACTTGACTAGTATTCAAATCTCAATACTATATACGTTTCAACGCCTGTACGCAATACTAAACTTTGTAATGTATTGAATGACTTATACTTTCTTACTTTGATAGTAATGCTTAAGAAAAAAGTTGATTCTTTACACATTGATGTAAAATAACCTGATTTTTATGATTCATCAAAACATTTGACTGAAGGAAAACTTGTATTCGATGTTCATGAAGTGGTGTTTATAACTGTCAATACTTTGGTTTTTAAACTAACTGCTCATCTGTTTGAATGACTTTCAGCGCTATTATTAAAAGGTTATATCTTTTAACTCTCAAAAAATTAATTCAACATAACGTAAGCTTGACTTAAGAAAACAGTTTATTGTTAAAAAGTGGAAAAATACTATTTATTCAACTAATTATCAGTTCATTGTGAGAAATATTTTTCATGAAAAAAGATATGAGAGAAAGACTTAGACTAAGTCTGATTCATAAGAACTTTATTGACAACAAAAGTGATACAAATCTAACAAAAACGGAATTTGTTCACAAACTTATTGCTATTTTGAGCTAAAACTATAGTTTAATTTATAAGAAATGGAAAACTTTCTGCCATTGAATGCCTCACTAGAGAGAGAATTATTGACTTTACAAAAGTTAAACAACTTTGAAGACGACGAGACCCGTAATCTCGAGCAATGTTTCAGCCAATGGGACGACCACTTGATCACAGATCTAGATAACGATCTCTTCGATCGAAATATTTACGACTTCTTATCACAAACTTCATCATCAAATAGCGGATCATTTTTTGATACTCAGGACGCGTTCAGCGGCGCTTCCGCTGAAGAACTATTAGCATCGATATCATCGCCTTCGTTGAGTTCATGGGACTCATCATCATCTCCATTATCATCGCCTTCTGTTTCAGAAGAAGAATATTCGACGAAATGGACGCCTAATAATGATTTTGTAGTACTCGGTGTCGGACTCAAGACTTTATCATCAGATTCTGATTATTCAGTGCCTGAACTTTCGACTATTAATAGTAATCATAACTATCATAACAGTATTGCTAATAATTATTGTCAAAATAGTGCGACAGTTAAGTTGCCGTCACTTAACCCTCAATATTCAGCAATGATTATGTCTATGAGTAATAATAACTGTAATAATAATCGGATTAATTCATGCCTTAATACTAGTATTGATAATAACCTAATGCCAAATGAGTTACCAATAGTGCCATCGATTATATCAACGCCAAAGAGAAACACTTCCAACACTCCGAAGAGGCCGCGAAAGAACGCATCTCAAGAACAGGTTGAGAAACAATTTATCTGTGATTATGAGAATTGCGGTAAAATATACTCCAAGTCAAGTCATCTTAAAGCGCATCTTCGGAGACATACCGGAGAAAAGCCGTTCGCATGTCTGTGGCCGGGCTGTGGATGGCGTTTCTCAAGATCTGACGAACTATCACGTCATAAGAGATCACACACTAATGATAAGCCATATGAGTGCCCGATATGTACAAAACGCTTCTCCAGATCCGATCATTTGGCTAAACATCTAAAAGTTCATCGAAAAGAATTTCCCGATGGTATCAAATATGAACTTTTGCTCCCCCGTAAGGGTCGGGCCGGCAGAAGACCTAATAATTATCATCAACAACAGCAACAACTTCTTCTTCAACAGCAACAACAGTCATATGCATTATCATCACAAACAAGTCCAGTGATTATGTCTAATAATGCCTTAACTCTAATCAATTGATTAGTTATCTATTAATTTCTATACTCTTAGAAATTATTTTTGATTAACTATTTGTTTCTCTTATTGAAATTGATCGATAAATACTATAATACTCTGAATATGTTTATTATCTGAGGGCATAATCCATGATAATTATTATTATTTATCTCTTTATTCTAGTTTTCTCTTTAACTTATTATCTATTTTTCTGTTTGTTTTGTTTCTATCAATAATTCATTACTTGTCTTAAACTTTTCCCTAAGTTTAAAGTTTGCGTTAATTTATTTTCTCTATTGTTTGATCAAATTTTTTTCATTTTCGAGTTAATCTGAGTCTTATTTTTGATCTTCATTTGGATTCCATGCATCCAAAGATATATTTATCAAATTTTTCTTTAAATAGGTCTACAATTTATTATATAATAGTTATTATGATTGTTATTAAATTAATAACAACTAGGAATCAAACATATCAACAAAATGTCAAAAATATCTTTATATATAATCATATTTGAAATTGAATTTATATTAAATTTTAAATCATTTATTAAATTAAGAACAATATCATAAACACAATGATTCTATTAATTAAATAAAGTATTAAATACATTAATCAATTATTAGGAATTCATAAATAATTATTATTTATAAACTCAAAGAATGTGAATAAAATCATTCATTTAATTAATTTAATAAATAAAAGATAATTATCGATAATTTAAAGCCTATTTTTTCATCGAATTTCAAACTTTTTTAAAGTTTACTCTTTCTGAGAATTAGTTTTGAAACTTTACTAAGAAATTGATATTAAACTCGAACCCATTCTTGAGCTAAATCTAAAATCTGAACTTTTTCATAAAGATTAAGATAATCTAAAGTGTGTCTCAAATTATAAGCTTTGAATAAATAGCAAAATCATTGACAGACTAATTTCGGAAATAGTGCCAAAATTTGTTCACATTTTCATTGATTAGAGATAAAGCACTTGAATTAGAGAAAAAATTTATCTTTAACTAACTCTTTAATTATTTTACGTCTTGATTGACATTACTATCGAATCGCAATCAGGTATTTGTGAATATCGTCTGAACTTATTTCGAATGAATACCTTTTATACTTAGCGATACTTAAATTTTTGTCTAAATATTTTTAAAGAAAGTTTTAAAGCTAAGGATTTTGAACTTGGATTTAAATATTTCTCCGAATTGAAGACTTAAAATTGAATTTTATTGAAATGGGATCAGTCAGTGATTCATCAATTTATAGAGAAATTTAACATAAACTCATGTTTTGCAAGAATAAAGTTCAAAAACCTGTTAAAGTATAGCAACAAAAAACTTTTTCATGTATAGAAAATTGCTTTTCATTCGAACTGATAATGAGATGATAACTTTTTTTAAAAAACCTCTTTAAAAATAAGAACAAACAATCATTTTTGACTCAATAATCCTTGTATTTATGCTAATAAGGGCTTAAAATTACTTATTATGTGATTAATTACATCATTCAGTCAGAAAAGATGATATGACACAAGTTTCTGTTTAAGAAACAGTGACTTATCATATGATAATTGTCAAAAAATAAAATAAATATGTTTTTTATACACCTATTCATTAAACTTTTTCAATGATAAACACAAAATATTTCAGGAATTTCATGATTTAATAGAAAAATTAGTAAAATGTTATTAATGTGCTCTCAATTAACTTATAAACAAAAATAAAAATAATTATCATTCTTAAAATTTTTATCAAGCGATGAGTCAATAAAATGCTAATCAAAGACTTTAATTTATTCCACCGGAAGATATATTACTTTTAAGTTCAATGAAAACTAGTATTTCCTTATGTTTTATACTATTTAGTAATCGATATTAAAAGTTGAGCCCTTTTTCTCAATTAATTTAAGACTTAAAACATATTAATAGTTACTATCAGTTTATGTAATGTAAAGTCTATACAAATCATCATTTTATGGAAAAGTATTTTTATGCCATTAAAAATTGCAATAAAAGTTTAATATAAAAGACATATAAAATGTATAACGCAATTAAATTCAAATAAACACCTGTACAATAATTTATAGATATTCGCTATCAGTATTGATATAATTATAGCAAAGTTTTAATAAAACTCAAGTAAAAACCCAGTCCTTGAAAAGTTGGGTAAAAATAACAATAAAATACCCTAAAAAGGGTCGATAATAAAAATCGGGACACAGTTTAGAGAAAAATATTATATAGTTTTCAAACACACAGTTTTCAAAGTAAAAAAAACCTGAATAATAAAGTGAAGCAAAGCTAAAGTCCATAATATATGAGTCATATTTGGGGAGAAAAATTATAATAAAAAACCTGTACTTAAAAAAATAGTAAACAAACCAATTGTCAGCTGAGACGCACTCTTAATGTTAGTATTGATTCAATCATAATATCAAATGTGTTTCAATTGAATGAATAATTTTGAAATTGGTATTAATTTTTAGGTTTTAATAGAATAAATTGATGACTGAATAAAGTGATGGCTTCAGAGATGACATTAGCGCCGATTCGATCTCTCGAAGACTTTTTATTATCTGCTGCGAGGTTTCAATTACCACAAGTCAGAGAACTCGAAAAATGGAATAAAAGAGTTGTCAGTAATTTATTATACTATCAAACGAACTATTTCTTAATGACTATCATTATATTCACTCTTATCGGGTATTTATTATCTATTTTTAAACTCATTTTTAACTATTTTATTCGCCAATTAATTGTTGTCTATTTTTAGATCTTTTGTACAAATTTTGCGTTTTTTTCTATTGATTTTTTGGTCTGTTTTCGGTTTTAGTTCTGGTTTTTTATTTTGCATTTTTTTGTTTTGCTTTTTCTCTAATTTTTGTGTGTTTTTTAAATTTTTTTTACTCTATTAGAAATTATTTTCACAATTTTTATACACGTTTTGTTTGAAAATATGATTAATTTTAGGCTAAAGACAAACTTTTCATTTATTAATAATATTAATAAATAGTTTCTCTTAAAAAGCAATTGATATTTATATTGAAATAACGAAAACAGAACTAAAATTGAAACAAAAATCTAAACTTTGAATAACATAAAAAATAAGACCAATAAATAGCTAATTAATGAACAATTATATTAAACAGTGTTATGAAACCGACTGAAATGCTTTTGGGATTATTAGCAATGCTGACAGCGATCGCAATATTCATTTACGCCAATAATAATTCTCCACAATTTGTTGACTTTAAGAAATCACATCCAATAATATCATTGCTATTGATCTTTGGCGGCGGATATGTTATTGTATATCTCTTCTCATCTGTTATCGTATTCTTATTCGGTATTCTATTGCCGATTGTCTTAACATTACTTCACGCCAGTCTCAGATTAAGAAATTTGAAGAATAAGATCACGAATACTATGGAAACGGTTGGGATCACAAAGACTCCAATGAGTCTATTATTAAACTCTTTTGGCTCTGAAGATGAGACACATCTCTTCTGAATTCATTTTCTTTTAAAGCTATGGTTTGTCCAAAATGTTTCTCAAAATAATTGCTTTAAAAACTTATGAATACTAGTCATGTGTTTTTTGTTTTACTTTCTTTTCTCATAATTAACTCATTTTTCAATATATTTAACTCATTGATTAAAAATCTGATTATTATATTCGCTATTATTTTAGAACTTTTTTTCAGTAACATTTATTTTCTGTTTATTATTTTTTGATTAATGTTTAAGCATTAATATTATAAATATAATAGTAATCCGTTTTCAAGAGCACTAATTATGCATAAACTCATAATTTATTTTACAAATTATGATAATTATTGGTCAAAATGTAAATTTTATTAAAATTATTTAAAACACCACTTGATTTATCATTAATTGTGTTATACTTTTCACTGAAAATTTCAGTTTCAATATATATTTGTTCATAAAATATTCTTATTTTAAAGAAACTAATTTTTGAAGAAAAATTAATTTTTCAAAATTAAAATAGTCTTAAATGATAGCATTTAAATAATTATTTAAAATAATAAAACGAGTGATTTAGCAAATAATTGGATCACATCTATTATAAAAGATGTACTCGAGTTCGAGATGTAATGATTGACTGATAACCAACTGATCCCAAAATATTTGTTATTTAATAATTTTTCATATTATTTTAGAAACGATACTTATTATGAAATATTTATCTTGAGATTATTTAAATCAAATTAAGGATAAGCTCATGTTTTCATTTATATAAATTATATTGAGAATCAATTATAAATTAGTCAAAAACATTCAAATTCTATAAAACATATGCAACTTATTTGAACTGAAAAACTACTTCTTTCCGACAGAAAATCTGTCATATTTTGTCTCTTCGACCAAAAATATATTGTATAAGAACTAATAATCAAAATATAACTGAATGTTCTGGTTGTGGTCAACAATGACTGATTCCCTTATAAACTGCGTGCTCAACAATTAAATGATAAATTAATTTTAATGTAAAACTTATATTGAATAAAAAAAATCATAACGAACTCTAGAAATCAATAACAGAAGAAAAACAAAAATCTGGCGAAAAAGTTTTAAAATGGGATCAAATGCAAGAATAAATAGAGAGATGAAAGAGATGATGAAAGACAACAACATTGACAAGAATGGTTATGACATTAATCCAGTGAATGAGTCGAGCAATCATTTTGTAGCAAAAGTTTGCGGCCCGACCGGGACTGCATTCAATGGCGGACTCTTTGAAATAGATATTCAAATACCGAAAGACTATCCATTCAAGCCTCCAAAGTGTAAATTTATGACAAAGTTATGGCACCCGAACGTATCGTCAGTCACGGGAACCATTTGTTTAGATATTCTGAAAGACAAGTGGTCGCCAACTATGACATTATGGAGTCTTCTCATATCGATTCAATCATTCCTATCATCGCCAGAACCTAATGATCCTCAAGACTATGTCGTCGCCAATCAGTATATTAATAAACGCCACTTATATATGAAAACTGCTAAATATTGGACTTATATTTATGCAATGGATAAACAAAATAGAGAAAAGATTAATGCAAATGATTTTTGTCAATATGAGAGTTTAGTGAACAAAGTTATGGAGATTCAAAATTTAAATAGAGATCAATCAATAGCAGTGTTGTCTTGTAATGATTGGAATTTAGATAAAGCAATTGCATAGCCGTTAATCACAACCATTAGTTTTGGCATCAAATTTAATTATTTTAATTTATGTTTTTATTGAAATAAAAGTAAATATTCATCAATTTCTTATTTTGTATTCAATTTTTATTAAATGTTAGCTTTTATCAAATTTGTTCATTTTGTAAAAATCAAAATCTCATCTTTTTATCTGAGAAGTTACTGAAAGGAGAAATTGGATGATAAGGAATATTATAATTTAGTGCAAAATAAGTCAGAAATTAAGTTGTTGTTAACAATGCATCAATTATATAGAATATAACATAAAATTATTTTTCATTAGTTACAAAAGTTAGTAATAAATGTTAAGAGTATGTCAAATTGAAATTACTTTTTCATAAATTCACTCCATTTATCCATAAGTGTATTCAAAGTTTTATCACTTATTTTATCCAAAATATTTGCATTTTCGTTAAAACAGAAGAAATAGCGATTTTTAGGCATTTTATTAGCTTTTTCAATGAAAGCCTTAATTGATTTGATCCTAATATCATAATTACCAAAAC
>JAQFXV010000769.1:0-18117 GCA_034694065.1 Camisia spinifer
TAGTAGAAATTGAAAAACTCGAAAACTTGTTGTGATTTATGAATGAAAATTTTTACATATTATAAAAGTTTTAATTAAATGAAAAAGCTATTAAAAATAATGAATAAAATTAAAACTATATAAATAAGTGTATCGATGGATAATTTTAACTCTAAGGTTTGAATAAATTAAATAAGAATACCAGAGCAATCCCTGAAATGTAACAAATATTAATTGTAAAACAAAAAGGCTTTCTCATTTTCAAAGTGTATATTTGATTTTTTTAAATTAGTTGTTCTTTTTATTTGTATTATTTCACTTCAGATAAATTTTTGATTCCAAAGATACCTGTTTTAACAGTAACTGTCTTCCAAATTATTTAATTTGTTTTTAAACATTTGTTACACATCGCAAAATAAAATAATATTGAAAGCATAGAATTAATCTTTGCAATTATTATATGTAAATTTTACTATTTCGCTAATATGTATGCGTGAAAGTAATTTTTCAAATTTTTCGCAGTAAAACCCCGTAATCTAAGTCACGTTAAAATGTTTGAACTTCTATAATGATCACGACATTGTCGTAAAAGATCGTGACCATGTTCTTACTCTAACTACAGAGCTTTCGGCATTCATTCAAATTAAATAACTTAATAGTCTATAGTATTGTAATTTTAATTAATACAAGCATTTTATTGAGAAACATACAGTATTTAAGTTTATATAATAATATAAGATAATCAAAATTTAAATGCTTGAGGGCATCAATTCTAAAATGTATGTTTGATTTATGAAGAAAAATATTTTTATTGGCTATTCTCAATTGAAACAAAACAAAGTCAACATAAAAAACTTACCTCAAAGTATCCATATTTGAAAAGTTATTCTTTCTTAAAAATTCAACTAAAATAAGAATTCCTGTGAAGCCAGTTATTGATTGAAACTAAGTTTCGCTGAGAATATAAAATGGGTTTCAGAACAATTTTATCTAGTTTTTGACCAAATATACATTACTACAGAAAAGTTCATAAATTGGAAGTATATTTGGAAATAGCTATCGAGGGATAACATATCAATTTCACTTTATACTAGTCTATAATCACAAACTCTCTCATACTTAATGACTAAAATATTTTAAACATTTTTTGTTACTTTTTATGCATCGAAATTATTAAGTGGTTTAAGTAAACGACTTGTATTCATAGCATTTCATGTTTTAGTACATTCTTTAAAAGCTAAAAATTCATGAAAACTATTTTTGGTTCAGAAGATGTTTATTGAATGAAAAACTTTTATTTGTAGTGTTTTTAGTGTTACTCAATATTATTGGAGAGAAAGCAAACTTGAAATTTATTTCGAGAATTGCTTTCTGGAAAGCAATTTTTTACGAATGCAGTATTTATTGATCGCATTACACACTGTTTTATACATTTAAAAATAAGTTTGAAAATTGTCAAAACATAAGATATATAACGAAAACTCTCGTAATATTATGCAAACAAAATATGCCTCACTTTCTCTCATCAAATTGAAGCTACATTTTTATGTGACTCAAAGCTTTCAAACTAATGCATTGCCAATTGTATTGATTTTTCACTTAACACTTTTACACTATAAGACCATACGAATGAAAGTGTGCGCAAAACCATCTCTTTATATATCAAAGATTAGTACATCTTTTATGACAATCGCTAATAATTTTCAATTTATTTTCACAAATTAAAACATTTATTCAACTTTCATGAGATAAAACCTGATCTAAATCTTCTAAACCCTTTCAAAGATTTAATTAAATGTAATCTATCTCTGATTTAAACCAATTATTTTAAATAATGTGACTTTTATTCATAATTAAATGCAAATCAAGACATGTTAAGAATAAATTAAAAACTCTTTTAATGGCACAAATTTTTGTTGAAAACTTTAAGAACTGATAAGTCGATTTCAAGTTTTTCAAAGATAACTAATGGTTAACATAAAGCTTACGTAATGTAATCATAACTGGAAAGTGTAAATCTGTCACATAATGGGGTGGTTTAAGAGTATTCAGAAAATGGTTATGCATTTCCCAAACTTTCTCATCATATTTAGTGATTCTTTTGATTTCAAACTTTTCTTTTGCAATATCAACAAAACCATTGAGAGTCGAGCCTCGAGTCGGGGCTAATATTATAGCAATTCCACTACTATTTAATAATTTAAAAATAGTGTCGACCAATAGATGATGACTTTCATTAAAGTAGAGACAATCGGAGCAAAAGATGACATCTATTTTATTGAGCAAATCATTGATATGATAATCTTGACCCCATTTCAATCGTTTGTACCGAACAATTGATTTATTAAATCGATTGACATTCCGTTCGACTATTGCTTTGATATTATTAATACATTTGTGATTACCATCCGTTAGAATCACTTCTTTGGCTGAAGTGAAGACAGCGCTGACTAAACCAGACAAACAAGTCATACCACCGCCTAAATAGTTGTCAATCAGTATTATTAGCTATTTATTCATTATTTTCATCCTATTATTGATCATCACCTAATTCGAGGACTATTTTGTCTGAACATAACTCTCGGTTTTTAAAGCAATAATAGGCGAGAACTTCTTCTGATGGCCACAAACATACGTTTCCCGTGTTATCAAACGTGTCAAACATTTCACGAATCGGTATCTTTTCAGTCAAAAGTCTTATTTCAATCATTGACTTATCGTTCGTCTCATTTGTGTCATAAGAAAATCTCATTTCAAACCATTTTTCCTCCAAATCATTGCTAAGACTTTCATTATTATCTTTAATCATTGGTTTCTCTTTGAGATCAATTAAACCATAACTAGTGAAGAGTCTCTTTGACCCCAATTGTGGTTCACTTTTGACAATTGTCGACCAATTTTTATTATGTAAAGCATTTGACAATATATTCCATCGCAATCTTGCCATCGATTTCATTGAATTGTTTGAACACTTTTTTACAATTAAATTATCATTTGATTCAATCATTGAATGAATCATTAGTTCCGTCTTTACATTCATTTGACATTTAGTTAATCAAAATTATTCATATCTTCTTTACTTTTGATTTCATTCAATGCCTAAATAAATAAATAATTAATTACTCATTAATATTAAAATTAATCAATTATTTTGTAAAATAAGAGTAAACTTTACTTTTGAAAAACTGGCCTTTAATTGAATTGTTGATAAATAATTAACTTTTAATTATATAAAGAAAATATTATCCAATTTTTGACATAACAGTCATCAAATGTTTTATTGTTTTTTGAAAAATATACCTATTTTTTATCCAAAGAATGACTTAAAACGTAAAATTTGTAACATTTTTAGCTTATAATAACTGAAAATTAAAAGTTAACAGAGTTTTAAAAGTTTGGCTTTAATTCTAATGAATTTGAATACAATATAATATTTCAAAATAATAGGGATTACAGTTTGTATTTATATTCTTGAGTTCTTTCGATAGCATAAAGATTTCGCCACTTTATCTGTTTGGCTATTTTTTTTGTTAATTTTCAAATCTTTTCAATCTATAGTAAAGTAAAAAATTATTCAAGATTTCTTTTTTATAAAATAAAAGTTTTTTGAAAGATTGTCTTGATATGAATATATGCAAGTTTTGAGAATATTTGCTAATACTTATTGCATGAACTCATTTACTTTTGTTTTTTAATATTAATGATTTTCAATATAATTTAATTGAAAAAATTATTATTCACTTTCACTACTGATAATGTTCTTCAATTGTTATGCGTTTTCGACCATGTAATACATGCAATACATGTTAGCATTTGTTATATTAATGATTGATTAGTCAAAAACATTCAATTTTTATCAAATAAAGAGTAAACTAAAGTCAATGATTATCGATAGCAAGCCTTACAGAGCATAGAAATACTGTACTTGATATTAATTAATTAGTAATTAACTAAAAGATAACATTGATATTAATTTGATGTCATTGGAAGTAATAATGCGATACTTCACTAACTTTTATTAATGTCAAAGCGATTGAATCGTGACTCGATGTACACGATTTGCGATCTTAGCTATGATCTAATTTTTTTCTAATCGAAACTACGATTCGTTTCACTCAAAATACAAACTAAACACTTTCGATTAAAACTTTTTATTTGTTCATCAACTCAGAGAAAGTAAAGTTCAAAATGAAAAAAAGTTTTAAATACTTGAGTTCACTTTTTCTGATGCAATACTCTATCAAATTTCTAACTTAAAAGAAGACTTTTTTATAAGAGATATGAATGATAAGAATTTAATTAAATCTTTTAAAGTTAAAAAAGAGATCATTAAAGTTAATTCAATTACAGGTCTAACTCGTGAGCATTCATTGTAATTCTATCTAATAATATAATTTTCTTCCATAAATGTAGTGAAATATTATTTTAAAACCTGAAAATATAGAGCAAAAGAAGAATTAAATAACATCGAGTGTTATAATTTAGAAAGTTTTTTATTGATAAGAATGAGGTCAAAATATAGCCGAAAGCAATTATAAATTCGGAGAAAGTCTGCAGACATGCTGTAAAGCTTCGGCGACTGTTTCTCTGTTGCTCTGTTGCTGTGGTCTTTTAAAACTAAAATTACCTGAGGCTAGATTTGCGCCTCAAAAACTTGTTGCTCGACTGACTGACTTGGGCTGTAGGAAGTTTGAAGAAAAAACTAAAATACATGGCTAGCGATGCCTTCTTTCAAATATCATTAGATAGGGATAATTTACTTTCACTTTGATCTGATTCTAAGATGAGTTTCACTACACAAGAAAACTTCTTTTTAATACTAAGCCTTAGATTTTTAATCTTTTTTTAAATCATATATCAATTTAATTTTTAAATACTGTTTCAATAGGATTACATAAACTGTTGAAACGAGAATTTTTGCGATAATGTTAAAGAAACTCATTTAATGATTAGTATTGCTCCCAATAATACCCCCTAATGGTTACCCTCTATCACTTTATCGGCTGCTGCTATTATTTTTTAGCAACGATGTTGCCTTTATGTTAATCAAATTTTGAATTGTAGGAAATAAGTGTAAATTCAATGAACCAATAGATAAAAATCGTGAAAATTTGGAGCAAGAAATTTTTGACGATAGTTAAGTGTGATATTTCATCCCGAAATGATTATTGAGTGTTTGGCTCAATAGACCATTGACTCCAAAGTTGTATTAATGTTAAAAAGCAAAGCAAAGCCACATTCTTCCTTTAATCAGACAACTTTTTCCTTAGCAATTAGCAAACAGTATATGCTTGACCATAATCGTGATCTTTCTATCATTAATAATGCTTTTATTTTTTCACTCCACTCAAAGGTATATAAGATATTTGATTCAAAAACCTGATAACTAGTTGCATACAAATAATTAAATAATGTTTTGTTCAGTATATCTGTGTCTATGTGTAGGTGATCAGCATTATATGGTAATAGATTTAAGATTTTGATTATCTTAAACAGCGATATAAAGGTTACATTCAATTTCTTGTTCAAAAATTATTTATTTCCTTAGACTAATTCAAGAAAGTTTTTTTTAATCAGCTTTTATCTCAAATAAACAACTTTTAAGAACCCAAATAAATCAATTTATTTAACTTTTATTTTGAATCAATAATTACTTCGTATGTTGACTGAGATTTATACAGATTCTAATCGCACAACATTTTACGCATATGTAATGATTCAATTAATTTTGTTGAAACAGTTTAATAGAAATTTTGAGGTTGCGATCACGTATCCAAAAGTGTTTTTCCCAATTATTTTAAATGAATATATATTTGAATTCGTTAATTTTTATTAATAATAGTTATAACTGATGGTAGCTATAGTAGAGGAAGATTCTAATAGACGTCAATCAGACGTTATAGAGTTAATAATTTATTTAATATCAATTACAAATTGAATAAGTCATTTATTTTAGGCTAAAATCATATTCCAAGCGAAATATTAATTTTAATGGCATAAGGATTTCAAAATAAATAAAATTCAAAATTCAAGGCATGTTTAATGATACAGAAATATATCTTAGTTATATTCAGTGCAAGTGAAGTTATTTTGAATTTTATAAAATAAATGTTGATATCAATGAATCTAAGGTCACATTAACTTCAGCTAAATTTACGTTTATTTACTACTAATTACATTAATGATTAATATTAATTATTAATAACTTGAAAGTTGATAACGTTTTTGGCTTATGGCAAAATTTTGACCAATCAATTTTTATTTTCAATAATAAGTTAATTCAAGCGGATGGTAACTAAATATTACAAAGTGTTATCTATATCTTTTCTTTGATAATCTCGAATGAGCTTTTCGATAGTTATTGAGAAACATATAACTTGAATGCAGTATTAAAGACAGGAGCAAAAAGTTTGATGAAAAAACCCTTAGATCGTTGCTGACGCCCATAACAATTAATTTTTCACTCTAAGCAAGAACTCAAATATTCTCAAGGATTTTCAGAACTTAACCACTGCTTGTTTTTCAATATTAAAAATGCTTTTTGATGGAAAAGCTCCTATAGTTCTTATACAGTTGAAGGAAAGTTATTGAAAAATTAATCACAGGCTATAATAACTTACAGGTTATTTATAATATTTACTTTACGTTTCTGTATCTATTGTTATCTTATGATCAACTTTTCAAAACTGAAAAATAACCTAAATCGAAGCAACATTTATTACATAGATGTCCAGAAAAGTTAAGGCAAAAATCGAAACTAAACTAAAATAAAGGTCATAAGTTTCTTGATTGAACATTGATTTGAACAAATGAACGCATACATCATCAAAATAGCATTGAATTTACTCGAGGCTTTACGTTAGATGTGTTTAACAGTTATATCCGAATCATATAGTTTTTTATTTGATTTGTTTTTCATTGAATAAATTGAATTTATTAAAAAAAACTAAGTTCTTAGCAACAAGAGGGCAAAGTCTGATCAGGCAATTAACCATTGATTGGCCATTGATTGCAATCTTATGAACGACTATGATTTAGTGTATATCTTGTTGACCTTTTTTGACTGATGATATGTGAGAAGCGATTTACTTCATCCCCTCGTTCAAGAAATGAAATTTCTAATTAAGTCGCTATTATATTGTATAATTTGACCTATTTTTTGATAAAGTATTCGGGAATGCCAACAAAAATTATAGTACTCGAGTCTGAATTTGAGTGATCCTCCCCTCAGACATAAAAAATTGTTGAAGACTGAAGACTGCAATTTTATATTATTCATTGCTATATGAAAAACAAGTTTTCAAGATTATTGCGAAATGTTTTAAGATATAAGATTTTTAATATATTATGATTGAACAAAAGTCAAATTTAAGCAATGATTTCACATCCAGACCCGGGGGTCTTCACTTTGTATTTGATTTGAAAAGTAATTAAATGTTACACTACTTTTTATATTGAAACAATTATTGTTTAATATCAATAAAAAGTAAAAAAGGTAATGATCGTAAATAATAAAATCTGTCAGATTTGTTGCAAACGATCAGATCTAAGAGTGAGCCTAACCTTGCACTTTGTTGTTTTCATTAAGAATAACTTTATTTTTCGTCATTATAAGGTTATTGTGGTTACAATAAGTTATTCGTGAGCAAAACCATAATGAAAATTAGGTTGAAAGTTATAAATTTTGTTGATTGTGTTGAGATATCAAATACTTTTTACTATAGACTTCATCCACGTTCGAGTACTTGTTTGTGCCAAATGAGACACAATCTTTCTTGAAAAGTGTTTCACTTTCCATTCTGTTCAAAAATATTTATGTATATAGTTTTTGAACAATTTAAACATATCTCCGTCATCCCCATAATCCTGACCTGACCTTGTTTTCAGAATCAAATAATGGAAAGTTTTATTAATACTTATATTTCAACAAAACTTGATATGAAATGAAAGAAAGTGTAAGTTTTGAAATGCGTGGTATGCGATGCAGACTTTTCTCCCATTATATATTGTACACTTCTTAAGATCTAATGGCATGTCTATAACAAGGACATCGACTCGATTAACAAAATAAAATCTATTGTTTATGATATCAAATTTTCGGCCCTCATTTGTATTGAAATAATCGGGTTTATCTATCATAATATTACACAACAATTTAGTCAAGTTTAGAACCAGTAGTTTATCATTCTTTATCAAAATTTACTCAAATCTTACTTAATTAGCGGTAAGAACTTTATGAGATTATCATTCAAACCGAATAAATATTGTCTCTAAGAATAATTTTATTTGTATTTCTCTATTGATATGGTTTAGCATTAATATAAGAATAAATATAAGAATAAACTTTTATCTATTCATTAAATTTGATTTAAAGTAATTTTAAAGCAATACATTTAAAATGAATTGTTCATTTTGAATGATTAATCATTTCATTAAAATTTCTCAATTTTGCGGTAAAATCTTTCTCAGTTCACAATCGATCAAAATTGCGAATATCACAATTAATCGGTTTGTAATCTTTACATAAGCCTTTGTGAAGTTATTGTTGTTTTTAATCACTAGAAAAAGTGTACAATGTATTATCTAAATGTTGATGCATTATTCTAATGGGCATTCAGCTAATTTCCTTATGTAAATCAGGCAAATGATAAAAAATAAAATTAAAAGCGATGTTCTACTGAGCTAAACTTTAACCATAAGTGAAAACGTCGTGATAGGGATTTGCACGCATTGCTTACATAATTCACAACTCGAATTTTATAACTTTGTACTTAAAGATACGCAAAATTTTGGAACAACATTCAACTATTTGAGGTGTCATTTACTTTAAAATACATTTAAATTAACATTAGTTTGATTTATTCTAAACTGATATATCATAAGTAATATTAAAGAGAAACTTCCAATTGTATTAACATCATTACTCGGGTTTAATATATGATGTGATTCAAATTGATAGGGTTTCTGTGAAATGGGATCGAATTTCAATTCTTTCAAATGAAAACCCACGTAATCTCGAGAAATGATAACATTAAATGTCAGATCTGGCCTCTTATTTGCAGTTATTTATATTATTTGAAAGTCATTGATTGACTTAATCAGAGAAAACTTCAATTTCTCATTTTAAGATTAAAATTTTTGTGCTCTAAAAAAGTCTAAAAATACCTTCAAATTGTTTAACGTCATGCGATATCCGTTAACATCATTTACAACATTCAATTTGATATGTTTTATGAGCTCTTCCAATCATATTCATAATTATATCAATTTGATCATAAATTTAATAGATAAGAATATAATTTTTCCTTTACTTCAGTGGAATGACTTTGTCTACTGATTTCATGAATATCTAGAATTTGAAAACAAAAAAAGTTATACTATAAATTTTGAATTTTCTATCATAGAAAGAGCTAAATCATTACTTATATTACTTTTGTTTCATTTTATGTGATATTTATATAAGATAAAGAGCAACCGGATTGTTAATCATTATCATGTTAAAGAAAAGATAGCTTATAAGTAGTATTTTTCTCTTCTCTGTAAACA
This sequence comes from Camisia spinifer, assembly GCA_034694065.1. Classification (NCBI taxonomy): domain Eukaryota; kingdom Metazoa; phylum Arthropoda; class Arachnida; order Sarcoptiformes; family Camisiidae; genus Camisia; species Camisia spinifer. The sequence continues at coordinate 9,526 of JAQFXV010000769.1, forward strand.
ACTGATCCTGTTATAGCTTTTAAATCAAAATAGAAAAATGATGTTAAATTTTTCTCTTGTAAACCGAAGTGATTGCAAATATTTATCCTCAAAATCAAGTAATTAAGATATCCTTAACTTATATTTTGAAAATCAACTTATATATTGTCGTATTTTTTCAAAAAAGAAAAACTGAAATTACGTGATATTTTTCATGCATTAAATTTAGATATCGATATACAGTAATCTGATTACTGATAAAACAGCCATTAATGAAATTAAGGTATAAATTGAGTTCAATTATTGCCTACTATTGCTTACAAATAAATATTGATTAACAGCTGCAGTTGTTCCGTATCCTAATGTAGACTAAAGTTATGAAAAATAAATCAATAAACGTAAGACATAGACTAATTAATCGCTCGGATGCATATTTAATTATTGTTCAGGGTCAGGGTAAAGGATTTGGATGGGTATCAAATAGTAATGCAGTATTAGTGGCTTTATAATCAATCGGAAAATGAAAACTTGATGAAAATGTACTGTCTATGTAGTGTCAAAATGAGGCTGATATTTGGGTGGATACCATTCAAAGATTAGAGCGAGTTAAAAGAGTTATATACTCATAGAAATAACTTATAAAAAAGTATTACACTTAAATATTTGAATTTTGGTTTCATTTATAGACTAATCCAAGCTCTAAATTCTCTGCTGGTAATCGAGAATAAAAAGTGAATTAGAGAAAGTATAGCAAGGGTGGTGTCTAGGTCGACAACTAATTCATTCATTAATTGTAATTAGGCAACAAACATGATTTAGGGGTCAACTCGTTCTTACTTTTACTTTGAATTTTACATTCTCTGCTTTCAAAAATTTTTATCATAAATAACTGTATTAAAAACACTTTTTCGTTATGTAATCATTTTGTTTAAGAGCTACTTTTTATCGAATTAAATATTCCTATTTTTTAGGTCAAGGGAGGCTCATATCGTAGACTTAATTGATGTGATTAACAAGTTTAAAATCAATGCATATAATTTGCAACCTTTTCTTCTAATAGAATTGTTAAAATATGCAAATATGCTTTAACTAAACTTATTAGGTAAAAATTGCATTCACTCTCACAAATACCTATTGACTAATTTGATTTCAGTTTAATAATTGCTTAATATTTACTGCTTATCTGTTCAGAGCATCTACAAAATTATATTTCCAAAAAAATTTTCGTAATTTTTCACTTTTGCATTACTATAGTATTGGTCTGAAGTAAACTTTAGTTGAAATTTTCCGTTATATCCGACTGGGAATCAATCTTTTTTAAAAAATAGCTCCAAATTGTTATATCAGTGCAAATCAATTAATATATTTTTTTTATTGTTGAAAATGAAAACTTGAAACCCATTTATTGAGTAATTATAAAAATTTGGTGTTATTATCAATAGAATCATTAGCTTACAAAATATGAAAATAATAAAATCTAGTTAATAGTGAACACATTTAATTATTATTCATTACCTAACTTGAGCCAAAATTGTTCGACTTCCTCAATACAAACTCTTATTAGTCTCATGAAAAAAATTTCCAATAATCTTATTTTGGTTTTTTGCCCATTTATGTTCATTTACGTTCAGTTATTCAACAACTTTTACTTCAGACAAAATTTTGCTGAAGGGCTACTCATGTGTTCCATTGATGGTTAAGAGTAATAGAAGGGTCTTCACAACGAGTTCAATAGAATGGAGTCGACTCTTAAGTACGAATCCTTATTACAGTAGAGATATGCATATTTTCCTTCTCAGATAATTGCGTTCGTTTTTGCTCCTCTAGTGACCCATTTTTCTAAGTTAAAGAAAAACAAGTTGACTAATCAACCAAAGACTGCATGCACTGGCAATTTGCATACCTCTGAAGTTATTCACCCAAAAAATAATTCGAGAGAAAGTGACAATAAATTACAGTATTGTTGCTTTCGCTCATAAATGATAGATTGACTTCAAATTACTCATCAATCAAATAGAGAAATATGCCTCAAGAAAAAACTATCTGATTATATGAGTAAACTGTCTATAGTTTAACTTAAAAACTTATTCTCAATCGTTTTATATTTTCTGGACATTAATTTGCAGATAAAACGCGAATTTATTTCTCTAAATAATTCATTTAAATTAAGATTTTAAGAAACTTTATGATCAATTGCAACAGATTTGTTCACTTCCTATAATAAGCTAACATAATAAACTTTTTTTATTACTGATAGATTAGGAGAAAAACTTCTTGAGTTATGCGTTCCTGCCTTTGAATACTTTATTACGGATTTATAATATAAAAAAGAGTCAGAATTGCATAATATTAGAGTAATCTTAAGCTGATATAAGATGTAGATTAAATTGTCGTAAATCATATACCAGTAAGACTAGAAAAACTTTCACTAAAATTTCTCCGTAAATGACAAAAAATTGCAAAAAGAGAGGTCATCGACATAGAGACGTAACCAAATATGGGGTTACCCTCAAAATAGCTAACTTTCACATTAATATTGCTTTTAGTTTAGCACATGTTTCAGACCATTTAAGCATAATCAATACAACTAATGCAAACTCAGTAACTTTTCTGTAATGAATGTAATGTGCGATAAATTTGACGCATATAATGACACATAAATAACAGTAGTTCTATCACAATTTCCAATTCTAATTATTATTTAAGTGTGATTTTGTGCACTTTATACTCTTATGGATTTTTATTTAGAAATTAAATGTAAGAAAGAGAATGAGCTAAAACTTGATTCTCAAAATTCAAGCTGAAGTTTATCTGTGAGGAAAAGAGGGTCACTTTTAAAAATAGTGATAAGTCGGTCATAAAATGTAAGAAAGAAACTAAAGAAAACAAGAGTCTATATTATATTGACCGCATCCGAATAGTGAACAGCAATACAGCATTAATTTATTAGCAATAAATATCCTAAATTTTGATGTACATAAAAAATATTTCGCGAAAGCAGCTGTGATGCACTTGAGGAAAATTTAATGGATTGAAAAATAAGTTTTTATATGGCCTATAGCTCTGGGGATAAGCTATGAGTGAAAGTTTTAACATTGCGATAATCATAACTCAAGATTAATTATTTAAGAAATCCGTTTGATTAAAGTTTATATTTCTTATGATGAAAAATGTTCTTAATTTAATTTTTTATGTTTCTAAACTTTTATTGACTTAATTTTTACCAAAATTACACAACACATTAATTGATTTATTTTTTATGCATTTCTAACCATAGATAAGATTTTTCTTTGATCATTCCGCAAATTAATTAGATTTGAATTTTGGTTTCTCAAATCTTAAATTATGATAAATCTCTCACCTCTTTGATCGCAAAACCATAAGCAAGACTTAGTATCAAATTGATGGCAATTTTCTATTTTAGATAAAACCTTAATTAGAAATTAAAGGAAATGAAACAAATTGAGATTTAAAATTGAGCTAAATTTATATTCAGATTGTAAAATCGATCCAATTGCTGAAAAACTGATTGACAATTATTAGTTGAGCTCTTATTAATAATAATGAGCCCCCATTGCGGGCGATGAATGTTTTAAAATAATTATCTGGCAAATAAATGATACAGTTCTAGTTCTAGAAAAGGCAAACATTCAACATGTATAAGTGCACTAAAAAGGCTTTACTGCCATAATTAGTTTTAATTAGTGATAACAAATGCTAATACAATTTTATTCAATAATACAGTTAGCAATCAATTTAGAGATACAATCAGTTTTATTGCATAAGCAATTATTATTTAAGTCATTTTTTGCTTAATACTCATAATTTGCTGCTTTTAAAAAAAATTTAAATTAAAATTTTGCGAGACATTGATTTTGATCGTAAATAACTGATCATGAATGGCGTTAATTTCATTGGCTTTAAGGGTTTATTTACCAGTATTAAAAAGCCTATGGCTTCTGTTCAAGCTATTGATAACAATAACTCATATGTTTATTTAGGACAAAATCAACACAATTACAAGTCTGAGAGGTTAGATAATACAGCTATAATTATTTAAACCTTATTTTATGGATTACAACATTCAGATCAATATAACTTTATGTGTGCAAAATATGTTCTAACAAATAATAATTCCTCTATAATATATTGGAAAAAAGTTACATTCCTTCAGAGATTAGGCTTGAATTCCGGTATTATTCCATAAATTCTGAGTGAATTACGGAACGAGTCAAAAGTGAAATACTTGGCATCAACTAAGAAATACAGCGAAACATTGGTCGACAAGTTTGAGCTCGAGGGCCATAACTGTCGTTAGCAAATCATAGTTAAGGGTAACCAAAGATTTCCAAAGATTTTTTTAAAAATTTAATCATTACTTGAAATTGATTGAAATCCCAAACGTTTAACCTGTATTATGAAAAACATTAATATATTCAGAACTAAGTAAATAATCTGACAATACCTGCTATGAGATTAAATAAATTGATTTAAGAAACCAGCGATCAATCCATGAATAGGAAGAAATGGCTTTAAAATAAGGATTCAAGTAATGCTAATCAGAGTTTGTGTGGTTGGTATGCATGTGTTGGCCAACATTTCATTAAATTTATCAGTATATTAATCATCATCAAAATGTTCAAGTCCAAGGTTTAGTTGTCGTCATTTGTTTTTCTTTAATCATCTTCTCTTTTGACATCTTTTGAGTATATTTTATTTTCAGTTCTCTTCTTTACTTTGATGGGAAAATAATTTGTTGAACTAAAGACTCATCCAATGAGAAAATCAGTTCAATACTTGCCAATTATTGTAGCTTAAATGTAGCTCTTATTATAGTGAATGATTAGATGTTGATTCGTAATGAAATACTTTTTGGCATCTTTTAGAGTCCTTGTGTGGGGACAGAGACATAGAGGGGATAAAAAAGGAGACGATAGACACCGATAAAGAAAGAAAGAGAGACTTTGAACAAATCGGTTGAAAGTTATTTCTAGAGTTGTCGTAAAAATCATCTTTAGTTTGTCAGTAAAACCTTGGCATAGAATATATTTAACCGTAGAATGTCGTGAAAGGACATTGATGTCTATTTCTATTTATAAATTATATACATTTACATCACTTTTTGCTTTTTTATTTATTATCAAATTCTGATTGCTTTGAATTGTTATTTAAAGCGTCAGTGAATATATCATATATTGAAAGCTATGTGTAAGAGAAGGACGTTTGTATGCATGCGAAGGTCGATCTCACGCAACGATCTATAACTTACCGGCATTTTTCACCTTTCAATCTCATCAGATTTGTTAGTTTTTTATTTACTAGAATTTAGGCAAAGCATAAAATTGTCAATTGAGTCAAGTGTCCAATTATTAGTTAAAGTTAACTAATCTCAAAAAGTTACAAAATCAAAGTTAATGGTATTGATTACATGTCATTAAACCTCTTTTGAAAAGAAATACTTTAATATCCGTTGCTTTCGCCAGATTGCGGATATACGCAAAAGTTACTCAACTCTAAGTTATATTGAGCAATAGTAGCCCTAAATTCAAAATCAACGCATACATGATATCACACTTATATTTTTCAATAGGAACTCATTCACTCGAATTACTCAATTCCAAAATTACAAGTTTTAACTCACTTTTTCTCAATGGCTAATAAAAAAGTGTCAGCATATAAAATGGCAGATCTTTTTCATTTAAGTTTATATCACAAATAAGTAATATATTAAAGTATAATATATTGAAATAAAAAATGAGAAATGTTATAGTGATTCCCCATTTCATGATTCGTGTACTGTTTCGCCTTTTCATCTCATATCCAGTATTTTGGCATTCAGTTCACGATTTGAATCCAAGGACGTCTTCTAAAATTCTAAAGAGAGAATAACTCTAGTTCTTGTATCAGCTAATTATGCCAAATGTTAAAACTAAAATTAAGTTATGCGAACCCCTTCTTCGGCACTCCAACCGTAAGAAATATATTAAGTTTCGAAACTTGATTTCAAAAAACTGACTGATTATTTCATGAGATTGAGCTCAACCGCAAAAAAAATCATATCGAATTCAGCCTTTTCGATAAGAAACAAACTTAATTTCCTTGATGTATAGCTGAAAAAGTTTTTCCCAAAGTACATATCTTTAAGATCAGGTAGAATTGAAAATATTAAGAACTGAGCATAATATCAGATAACTGTTGCTCTGCTCCCAAGGTTTTAATTTTTATTTCAAAAATTGTCTTTTCAATTGACTTTTAACGTAACGTTTCATCCATTGCTCCCGTGCTCTTCACTGTCTTTAGACATGTATTTTTCTCATAATAGTACCGGTTTTTGCCAATGGAAAAGTTTGGGTTTTACTAATGCAGAGAACCAATAATTATAAAGTGTCTTGACTTGAATAACTTCTGGTTCTCTTCAAACTTAAGGATCAGTAAAAAATAATTGCTTAGTTTTATTACTAGTAAATAGTTTAAAATTATTTTTCTGTAGAGGTATAACAAAGTATATGTAAATTGTATGAGAATTGAGGCAAATGCTAAACCTCTTTACTGCTAAAGAGTTGAAAAGTAGTGAAAATAAGATAATTCTTTTTTGCCGAATCACATAAATAAGGATAATAAATAAATTTACATTTATATATTGTTAACATATTCATCAGCAGTTGTTTTTATTATTATCACAGAAGTTAACATGAGATGCATTACAGCAATTTTGTTGCTTAAATCAATTTTTAGAATACGCCAAAAATACAATTAATACATTGGTTCAAATTTGATAATATAATCATATCTTAGCTATTAATTAAAATATCAATTGAGAGAATACAAGTAAAACTAACATTTCCTTTATGGACGAATAATAATTAAAAATGCATATCATTTGTTTATCAGAGAATCAAACTTATTAATAACATTTTGTGATCATATATTCAATACATATTTTCATTTGCATTTTTCATTCAAATTATTCAGCAAATTATACCGATTTATTGATCTTTCAAAATAACAATATATCAAAGGATAAATACAATTATTACATATTATTACACCATAACATCTAAACTGCACACTTCAGGGAATGTAAAACGTTATGTTTAATCAGATTTACAAATTATTAATTCTGATCAAACCATAAAATTGCTTTTTTCTTCCAGTGATCAGAAAATCATAATTACAATCATTTTTATGAAAAGACTATTTACAGATTTGGCGAAAAGCAAAAAAATTGTCAAATTAAAAAAATCGATCAAAATTAGAGATAACATGCAATATATATAACTTTAATAAATTTGTTTTGAAACTGATTTTATGTTAATAACTATTCTCACTTTGGTGTTGTGATTATTGTTTTGAGCCGTATTAAACCCATAAAAACACAGCAATAAATTGACTTATCAATCGTTGTTTGCATTAATCAAATTTATAGGCAGTTCATTGTTTCACATTTTTACCAATTTATAATTATCAATATATATACTTTACATGAAAAAAATTACAAAATATAGGATAGAGAAAAACTTCCACAAAGTTTACAATAAGAGATGAGTCAAGCGGTGCAAACAGAGTAAGAGTGAGAAAAACCAAATTATTATTGAAGCTTAAATAAGTCATATCTAGTGTTTTAATATAGTATTTGAGTCGAGGGTTGGCATAAGTTCAATAAACTACTTCTCCAACAGAGGAGTTTAGGACTTAAATTATTATTAATTATCTCAGCAAAAGCTGTTTTTATAAAGTTCTACATTCGCTTATTATTGCGAACTTCCTATTCTTTTGTTATAATTTGCGAAATGCATATAATAGCGTATATTTAGTGGCACACAAGTTATATTAAATGCTAAATTTGATTCAAAAGCACTTCTACATTACATATATCCCCACTCGAAAGAAAGACAGTTGAGGCTAAAAATCTATTGATAACAGATAACGACAATGACAATAATCTTAATAAATTCAAAGTCAGCTCGTTTTCGATTAATTTTTTTTATCACCGCAAATAACATGTATTATTACACTGAATATTCCCAAAAAAACTATTTTTTGTGTTGAACTATCAGTATTGAACCGAACACAAGCACTGATTGAAATTATGTTAAATAAGTCGAAAATAGTAATTCAATTTATTTATGAGATATTTATTCTTCGCCATCGTTTCATAATTTTCTCTCAATTAAAATTTTATTTAATTTCTTTCTTTTTCTATTTTAATCTATAAGATAAGTATATAAAATAAATTTGAAGTATTTTTTATGCATAATCGCATTAAAAGGTGTAAGAGTTTAACAATTTTGAATTATAGATAAAGAGAAAAAGAAGAAAATGCTTAAGTGAAAAATAGATTGTCACTAAAATTAATGCCTATGAACTTGGCATCAAAAAAAAGAGAGAATTTCGACTGTTTTAAAATAAAAATTTTTGGTATAGAAATGATGCTGAAATTTGATTCGATTGTAGACCGAATAATAACTTAGGAAGGAAATGAAAATTCCTAACGTGTACTGTATTGTTAAAGTCAAAAGAAAAGTTCATTTTTTGCTTGAATAAAATATATACTTTACTGTATGAATTTTGAAAACTGTACTCTTTATCAAATGATTACTATCGATGATTCAT
>JAQFXV010000770.1:0-18087 GCA_034694065.1 Camisia spinifer
GTTTTCCATTTAAATTTTAAGACTAATTAAAATAAGACAATCCCATCATTTCTAGAACAATATTCAATTCTAAATCTTTCTAATGATAAAAACAAATATAAGAACATTTTTCACGGAATAAAACAAAAATATTTCGGATTCATTAAAGAATTTTAATTTTTAGTTTTTGAAACTTTTTCGCACGAAAATTAATTTTTAATATCCTTTGATTGTGAAAAAGTAAAACTTTTTCAAAGTAATTAAAATTTCAATTAAAAATTTAACTAAACTTTTATACTTTAATAATTTCATGTGAAAAACACTGAATAATAGCGATTATATAATAGGTTTAACTTTCATTTTGTTTTTTGATTAATGCTTTCTTTAAATTAATTGAAGATTAAATGCTTAAATGGTTTCATTTAACGGCGGAAATTACACTCTCTTTAATCTCAAAGCGATTCGCATCCAAAGTAAACAACAGTTTGATAGACAAAACAAATTTAAGGACTAGAATAATAAAATAAATCTAAAAATAAATTGCATACAATCGAGTTCCACATAAGTTATGTTGTTTTCAAACTTCAGTAAATAAATTATAACAGTTTTATAATTAAAATCTGTGATAAATGATCGCAATATTTGCAAAAGGAGTGTGTTGAATGAATTGACCATCTTCAATTTTGATAAATCAGAATAACCACTCATATTTTTCAGATCAAATAGTTGCATATTTTTAATGTTTTTAAAAGGTTAATTGATTCTCTGTTTTGAGGACAAATAAACACTCATTTTTGGCAAAATTATAAATTTTTATGGAATTTACAGGGTATGAAATAATTATATGTGAGGTGTCTGAGCAAAAACTGTAATAGATAGGGAATATCTGATCATGGATTTGCATTCTTTCTCAAAAATACACCAAAACTTAGAATTTCATTATTCTTGAATTCAAACTTTTGGCTTGAAAATCAATATTTTTTTTGAGTCTTTTGTAATGAAGAAAAACCATATAATCGAAACCTTCATCAATAACAAAAGTGAAATTCAGATTTGAATTTTCTGCAAAAAACCTGTTAAAATAAGATTTTTGATAAGAACTTTTATCCATTAATTCTAGGCTCTTTTGAAAGTTTATAAGAAGTAAAGGTTAAAGATTTTAGAAAATAATTATGATAATTCAATTATCAATTAAACAAGTACGAAACATAATTATGTAACTCGTTTTGTTAAAACATATTTAATTTTTCAGTTCAAAAATATTTTTTGATGGGGAATTCAAATGGAATTTTATCTAATTATTACAGTTTTTGCTTCAATCCCTCCAAATATCTTCGTTTCCGACTCTGTATACAAAATAGAGTCAAAATCAAATTTTTATTTTGATTGAAATGCAAAAGTTTCAATTATTTCTTAATTACAAAATTAAAAAGTAGATGCTTTATTTTTTCGAACTTTATACAAAAAGCTCTTATAAATAAGTTACTTTTTGCAATGTTTTTAAATGTCGAAATAGATAATGAAAAATGATATTTTGAAGTATTTGTTCACTTATTCTTTGTGTCAAATCTGGTATTCATTGGTGACTGAAAAAGTGTTTTATATCAATTTGTTGAAAGCTTAGATTGTATTGTTTCAGTTCAAGTCACGTAAACATATGATTTCACTCAAAGTTTTATAGTTATGGGATTGGACTATAGCTCGAAAAATTCTGAAAATGATCTTTAGGTGACACAACTTCTGGAATGGACTCATGAAAACCTATCATCATTTCAAGCAGTAATGAATCATTAGACAAAAATATCTTCATTAATATAGGTTTTGAGCCATTTTTTGTAATCATTGAATTCAATTAATTAATGAAAGCACATCTCGTATGTATTGAAATTGAGCATAGATTGAGTGCTAAACTTATTATCAAAAAAATGAATAAAATTTGAATAAAGAATAAATGATTTTAAACGTTTTTTGTATGTATAATTTTTTTTTTCAATATGGTATATCATATCAAGTTCTGAATCGGCAACACTCGACACACTCTAATTTTAATATTCATTAGAGATCATAATTCGAGACTCTATGAGCTCTTATTCGCTTATTCATTATTAATAAATCCAATTTTGCCTAAAATTTACGATTATTTTCATTTCCAACACTCGTAAACACGCTCTTAAAACAATCAAAAAATATAACAACATTTGTATAATAAAAATTTATTTTAGCAAAACTTTAATATCGCTATCAATTTGTTAATACAAAACAATTATAACCGGAAAAAGTCTATGGATTTGAATAGAAATAAGTTAGGATTAGGTGTAATGAGCAAAAGTATTTGTTAGTCACGTATTATGATTGTGATCACGTCTACAATACGATAGCTAATGATGATTTGATTTTATGTGAGAGAGACACCAATATAGGAAATGAGTGAAATGAGAAGAAAACGCTCTAACAATAAATATAATTGTTTGAATTGGTTGTATTGGTTAAGGTCACTATTGAATTACAATCACAATCATTGTGTTGGATAACTATATCATAAAATCATAATACAGTTTGTGTGTATTTGTCTGAGGGTGTGCTTAACAGACTTGTATTTCAGTTTTTATTTTTTTATTCTTTTATAATTTTATTTATCAAACTCATCACTCTATTCAAAGCCTATAAAATAGAAGTCGATATAAGACTAATTTTGATTGAGCACACATTTCTTGTTTGGTAAGAAAGAGACTTTTAAGGGGATTTCGATTATAATACAGAACAACTTTGACTCCAAATAACTTGTATTCACGATTGAATTAATGATGAATACGAAAATCAAATGTCATTGAAGCTTATCTATAGTTTGTATGACTACTCAATTTCGATCTTCGAATCCTGACAAATATTTTCTTATGTTAAATATCTTTATATATTCTTGACTTCACAAACATTCATTATAATCATTCTTCTATTGAGAATAAAGTGAATTTTATTCTGCATTTATTTTTTATGTATTGGAATATAAAAGAATTGATGCCTCAAAAAAATTAGTAATGCCTCAAATCAAACATTTTTATTTTATGTATTATTCCTTTAAATTAGAAAATATTCAATTCAAAATTTCTCTTAACTTGTAAAGAGTTTTACAGTATAGAAGAATTTGTAAAGAATATGCACGAAATATCGAATTTTACATAATCTAATTAATACTTCCTCTGAATTTCTGCTTCTTTTGTCGGCTTTTCATTTGATAAGACATGAAATTGATTCAAATAATAAATATATGCATTCATTAAAACCTAACCTTAAAAGAATTTTGAAGAATGTCTAACAATGAGTGGTTTCAATCCATATATTGAGCATTTTATTGAATTAGAAAATTAACATTAGCTGTGTTTTTGGCTTTTATAAATATACAAATTATTCAGTGTTCATAATTATCATTCTTAAAACAGATAAGCCATTAAAATCTAACAATATTTAGCTATAATTTATGTCATTTGTAAGTTATTTCTGTTATTTTGAAACCCATTTAACATTTTAATCGTCAAAATTTCTCAATATTATACTCAATAATTTGTTTGACAATAATCTGATTTAAAACAATCAAAATTGAATAAAAGACCGATAAATGTTATGTTACATTAGGGTATTAGACATCTGTGTTAACGATGTTTAAGCTATTTTTGAAAATAAAACTTCAATGATATTAACCAATAACAGGAAATAGAAGTGTTATGCTATCGATTGCTAATATGTTTCTCACGTAATCTTAATTAGAAATAAATTTGATATCGTTTCCTATTAGTATGATTTCCTTTGAAGCAATACTATTACTCTCAATACGTTTATGATCAAAATTAGGTCTATAGTAATTAAATTTAATAGCCAAAAGAGAAATATGGTAATTGACTAATTATTTTCCTATAACAGAATAGGGAAACAAAATCTCAAAATAGCAGCTCTCACTCTCATAGAGTTCATTCTTCAATATTAAACTACCAAATACTTATGGCAGTGAAAATGCTTTTTATTGAATTACTAGCGAAATAACTATTCGCATACATATAACTTCCTTTTGAAATGAAACCCCTTTAAGAGAAGCATTTCATTCTCTATTATTATTATATTAGCTCTGATTCAAAGCCCCCAAAACATAGATAGTTGAGTGAGAAAAGAATCTTTTCTATGATTCGTCGAAAATAAGTATGAAAAGTATGTAAAAAATTTGTTCGAAATAGATATGGAGAATAAAATATTCACAGCACACACATCATAAAAAATCAAAGAATGACTTTCAAATAGGTTTCAATTTTTTATATGATAGATAATTTTGGGAAATGATGCGCCCGTTTCTCACTTATATTTTATTATATTTCGACCAATTGAGGCATTTTCTTCCTTAATATCTCTATAAGTCTATTCATCCATTCAATCGCTATATTTCTAAATAAATAAATTTTCTCTCACTTCCAATTTTTCCACATCTCATTCCAACCAAATAAAAACTTCTATGCAATGCATATGAAAATCAAATTTGCACTTTTTATAGCGTATATTTGGCCTCAAGAGATGCTTTACGCGGTGCATAAGTTGATAAATGAAATAATAATTTGAACCATAAAACAATTTTGTATTTCGACTTCAAACTTAGCTAATATTGCAATAGACATAAACCTGGAAAGTTTTATTCTTTCTCATCATGCTCTTATATTTTTTCCTTATAATTCTGATGTCATACTCGATAGGATCACCTGCTTGTCAATGTCAGCAAAAAGAACTCAATTGCTTCGCTAACTCTGACTTACTGGAGGGCGATTCGGGTTTCAATTTGATCACAAGAGACGATTCTCTCTCTTCCCTCTCCTCTCTATTTCTCTCTATACCTACACTTACAGACAAACCCCGTTAATGGTTAGTTCTGAAGACAGAAGTTGAGAATAACTTCCATTAATTCACTGTTATCTTAAATACACTTTTTATAAAAAAAATATCATTCAAAATAATTACTATAAATAGCAATCATTTGAAACTGACCATTCTTATAAATTTGGATTCATTATAGATTAAATTCTAACAGTTTATTATTGTTTAATTAAATTTATTTTCAACTAAATTTAATTAATGATAGAGTATTCAAATTTTTCGCATATTTTATGGGAAAATTTTTCAACAGTAGTAGGAATTGTGTTATTATTTTATGGGAAAATTAATCTCAAGTTTACACAGATGCAAAATTTGATTAAATACACACTTGTTTACAATTAAGGCATAATTTGTATCATTGCGTGACTGTATTCTGAATATGTTATTCGAGTTATGACAAATCAATCGACACTCAAGTTATCCTAAATAAAGAGCAAATGTTTTATTCCCAAAAATAGTCCAAAATAATATTCCATATATTCTCGAACATTCATTGAGTAGAAAAAATTAAATAATTCTGATTAACTCATGAATATTCGGGCAATAAAATAATGAATACAATCACAGAAAAAATTTCAACACCGATTCCTTTGACAAAATGTCCACTAATAATAAGTTATGATTTTAATAAAGAAAGTGCAAAAACAAATTTAACTCATTTTTTCGAATCTAGTTCCTCATGAATTTTTGATAAAAAGTTTTCAGAACTAGAGGTTCGCCTGTTTTTTGAAGTAAAACTATCATACATTATAGTCGGACGACTGGGAATATTAGCGATCATTGGCTCACTTCAATAGCATTACTCCCAGTTATGCATTTATCTCAAGTAGTAATCCATTCTTCGCTATCATTTATATATGATCTCAACTCAAGAGTAATATAAGTTTATAACTTATTTGTTTCTATATATTTATTATAAGACATTAAGAATATTATTCAGATAAACATATAATGCGCTGACTCTTTCGCTTATAATCAAAGCTCTCTTAGTTTTCTAACATCACGAAAGTTTATGTGCATTAAGTTTATTAAGAAAAATATGAGAAATGAAAGCATGGTATTTATGGTTATAATAACCTTAATTATATATTTTTATTATCATGAATAAGTTAAAAGTAGTATAATTATAATACGTTATAGCGATAACCAGGCATACAGTTTCGACCGTAAGTTATGATAATTGCTGTCCGAATAACACATGTTTCTCGAATTATTTAATTTAAAATAGTGTTTATTGTCGAACACAAGCATTAGATTTTATGATATCATAAACTATTTTATTATATCTGAAAATTAGGTTAAAACAAAATTCAAGCGGTTTTTAGTGACAGAACAAATACACTTAACAAATAAAAAACTGATTATAACATTAATTATTATTGTTTTGAAACAGAAGTAAACTTTAATTATTCAGGCATTAAAGATATGAAAAATTTGAAGCCTTTCGGCTAAACTCTGTTCGGTTTGATTTGAAATTCTTTAGAGAAAATTCCAAATTGAAGTTCAATCAGTAGAGCTCACAAAGGATTCATTAAACTTGACAAAGATATAGTTGTAAATAGTTTGTAGATTCTGCTCGAGGCTGATAAAAAAGGTAACCGATCACTATTTGTCAGCCGATTCATATTTTCTTCATCGATACTGGTCTTAGAGTTTGAAACTATGTCATCCTCTGTTTCCTTTGAAGTGATTTTTTCATCACTGGAGGCTATGCTTCAAAAATGAGAAAAATTTGTAACAAAAAAATAATGATTAAGTGAAATTTTTTTGCTAGGACCAGAATAGCATAGCTGTCAATCGAAGTTAAGAATAGATGAAAACAACTCATTTATCACCAAATTTGATAAATTTATATTTTATTAACGAATAACTCGACAGATAAAAAATAGAGGAGAGAGAGAGAGAGAGAGAGAGAGAGAGAGAGAGAGAAAGAGAGAGAGACCAAGTAATTGGCTCAATACAGACCATAAACTAAGTGATTGGGAACACAATGAAAATATTTGATGTGATAAATGATATGTTTAAGCATTAAGAGTAATGACAGATTAACTTATTGGTAAGGAATGGCAAAGATATCAACTTATTATTGCTAAGAAGGACTCAACACAAGGGAAATTAGCTTTGATTTGGAATTTGCTTTTACACATCATTCGTTTTTTCTCTCAATAGATATTTATTTTTAGCAGACATTTGTCAGTTTCATTTGAAATTATTCTCATTATTCCTCTTAATTGAAATTCATTGAATCATAAATATATTCAAATTTATATGAATGAGAGATCGCATGAGAAAACTTCTATTTTTATCATTCCTTAATCATTGAATTCTTGAAATAAATACAATCAAAACCCATTCCTTTATTTCTGTAAAAACCACAATAAATGCATTAAAAGTCTTTCTACTCTCTTAACGAGTTTCAATTGTATTATTTTTTCTTATTTTTTGAAATGAAGCCAATTTTTCGCTTCAAATTTCTTCAATAGATTCATTAGTCAAGAAAAGAAAGAAAAAATTGGATTAAAAATCTCGTAAAAACTTTTTGTTGATAGAACCACAACATTAGGCTCTTATTCCTGCTTTCGGTTCAATACATTTTTCAGACTCGTTAGACATGAAAAGAAGAATATGCCATAAAAATGTATAGCAAGTTATGCATCAAAGAAGTAGCGATTGATTGCTGAATAAAGAAAAGACAAATGAAAGGAAATATTATCCTAAAAATACTACAATATTATTCATACTGAACAATAATCTAAACAAAACAGTTCCGTTTTTATGATCCTGTATTCGATGAAAATGTAATCGTTTTATAATAGGCTCTGAAATAAATTTGTATTTTTTCCAAATATGCTAAAAAATCTAAAATGATATAAAACTTTGAACAATATCTCAAGAAAATGTTCTGTTTCTCACATTTGTATATATATTTCTCATCATAATTTGCGTATAAACTAGAACTCTGTGATAATCAACTATTTTTTCACGAATAAAGTCAGTAATTTTTAGACCATATTTTTCTGCCTAAATATACAATTCTCTGCGGTTTTAAGAAATGCATATAAAAGGATAATTTTCACGCAAATAACACATAATAATACATGAATCATAAAATGGGTGCATATTTATTAAGATTGATTTTTCTGCTTTCCTGAATAATTATTCAGATTCCGGAATAAGTATTACTAATCAAACATCAAAATTTCTCGGACTTGTATTTTATTATGATATGAACAACAGTTAATGCCATTAGAGATGTTTCAAATTTCATGATTGTGGGCTTTATTTAGGGAAAACTGCTTTAATAATACAGTAGTACTGAAACTCGAAAAGATGCCTTTAAGGGTAATTTGAATGAACAGATGTTATGCTTTTATTTTTCTTTCAAGTTTCTACAGACTATTCTTTGATAATATAAACCAATTTTTGATAAACTTATCTAATTTTTACCGATAGGTTAAAAACTATATCTTACACAAATACATATTATTTGATATTTTTCCTGCAATTAAAAAACCATTTGGGTGAAAAAATATTTATTTGAATAATGCAATGTTATATGAGTTTTACTTTTCTATTTTCATCACGTTAATCATTTATAACCTAAGCTAGTCTTTTAATCAGCCTCAAGAAGATGAGCATCATTTACAATATATTTTGTATTAATACCATTGAGTGAATATTTGCATAAGTATTACCTGAAGGCATACAAATAGAACTTGAAAACTAAAAAAATTGTATTTAATATTTTCAATTAATTTCAGTTATTCTATTCTTATAAGAATAATAAGAATATTTTCATCAAGAAAGAAAAATACCTTAATATATACAATAAAAGATATGAATTTTCTTTTGATTACAGCTTAAAGGAATAAAAACTATGCTCAAGAATTTTGATTAAGTTTTTTATTTATTTTTTATTCAAATTAAAAGTGTTTTCTCGTCTATACGTTTATTATTGTATTTCTTTGAGTTCAATGTGAAGTAGATTTTTATCAAGAATTTATATGAGAGTAAGAGATGATGTCTTTTAATTGAATTTGTGCTGAAGTTGGTGTCAATTTTGATGACACAAAATGAAACTCAATAATAGTCATTTCGCTGACACACTATTTGATTTGGTCCCGAACTCATTGTATTTGCCAAACTTGCAATTTAACAGTTGACAAAAATATATATTAGATTAAAGTAAAGGCAAATGTGAGACACAATATATATTAGTTATAAGTAGAAAGAAATAAATGACAATCCAAAAAATGTTGCTTCGATTGCAAAATGAAAATCACTAAATACTAACCCTTCTCATTGATTATCGTTAGCCAATATCTATCTGTTTGTTTATTAGCAATATTATCATTAGTTTTCTACAAAGTAAAGAACTTTTTTCACACTAAAAGTTTTGCGATTATTGAACACTTTATATAAGTGATTATTTTTTTACTACCGATAATTTTTTTTTCATTCATTCTGAACCATATAATTATGATAATAGAAGTAAAAAACATAGTTTTTAGTACTTATTGATTATAAAATAGCGCCACAAATGACTATATATGAGAACAATTTTTCTCTCATTTAGTAATTAAATTAATTTATAATTCAGGTTATTGTTAATCCTTAGTCTTTGTTTATCAATGATATGCTTTTAGAGTTTTGTTATAATAATTGAATGTAGAGTTAGCTCTAATATAAAGGAAGTCATCTTTCATTACATTCACTATAAGATAATCGATTTTCTAATGATGTATAACTTAATTATTATTGAATACTGAATACGTATTAAGATTTCAGACTTATTACTTATGTATTCGAATTCTTTGATCAGAAATGAAACCAAAGTAATCCTATTGAAGTTTTTCGATAGTGTTGAGCATTCAAATGATTGAACACAGCTTTGCTGACTCGCACGCGATCTAATTTAACATCTTATGAGACTTTTTTGTGATGAAAATTTTTAAACCACAACAACACAAAGTATGGTAAAATAGAATGGAATCAGAGTAGAAAATTCCACATAAAAATAGGATAATATTGATAACAAAAAAACAAAGTATGAAAAATGCTAACAAATCAAACTTTGTGTGAAATTGATTTTGTTTTATTATTCCTGTTTTATTCTTTCAAACTTTTCCCCCCTTTTCTATATCTTGAAACTCTTTTGTGGTTAAGTGAGAGAAATTGATAGAAAAGTAAATCGCTGTTAGAATGGATTTTGTTTGGGTTGCTTTTTATTTTATCTCATTTTTTCTTCTTCTCAATTCGGTATTATTTTAGATTTTTTCATTTTTATATATATTATATTTTTGTTCATCCTATTATTTTCTTATATCTCTTTTTATAACTCTCATGTCATTACGTTTAAGTAGAAATATCACCAAAAACAGAGTAATACTGCTATTTTGCCCAATACTGAGCTTTAATAACTGTTACAATTTGTTCAATTACTTATTGCTTTCCAATTTTGAGACTCAATTTCATCTTTTATAGAACTTGTTTATTTTCAATCAAACTTTTGAATTCAAAAACTACATTCTCTGCCATTGATTGGTTTAAATTTTGAAAATTCAATCTATTATTTTCTGACCATTATTCAAAATTTTCTGTTTTTATGGAGGTTTGAAATTTCAAAAACTCATGATTTTTCAACGCATTGAATTTCAGTTTCAAATAAATTCATTCAAAATTTCTAAAAAAGGTATTTCAATACTCGAGAGTTTGAATAATATTATAGTTTCAAAAAATGAAATAAGAATAACAATAGCACAAAATTTTTAGTAATTCATACGGAATCTGTAGAAACTTTTAGAAGCACTGAAAACTAGACATCAAGCGTTGAGAACTCGAAAGAGCGAAAAATAATATTTCACCTCATTTTTTGCTTTCATACTTGAAAGCTTTTAGTGGCAAAAACAAAACAAAAACATTTCATTGACAGAAAAATATGGAGTTTATAAATCAAACCAAATGCTGACCTTATAGTATAGATTTAAATGTCGACAACTAGACTGAACTCAGACTATGCTCTTATTCTTCTGTTATTATGTCTTTGTTTAGTGTTTCCGACTTGTAAGTGACAGATAAAAACATTTTGATTTTTTCTTTACATACTATTGAGTTAATGGATAACAAACATGAATCAATTATTCATAGAATATATAATAGAATTCATTAATAGAATCTATAGAATTCATTAAGAGTTTTGCTGAGTTAGACATAAAAATTAAAATGTTAGTATTTTTATGAAATTGAATTTATTCCAAAACTATTGATATCTAAATTGAAGAAATTGATAGCTTATTATAAACAGCAGAAAAAATAGACCATGATTTGCATACTAAGGAAACCCTATGTATCCGAACCCTATTGTAGTTATAATAAGATTTTTTTTTGATATCTCAATCAAAATTTGAATCAAATAAAAATTTTTTGCTTATCAATAAATCAAATTATGATTTTGTGAATCTCTTTCAGTTTTTAGTTATTTGTGTAATTTAAGTATGTTTTAAAAGATAATTTATTTGTTTTGATTAGTATTTAAAACTAAGTCAATTCAAACTAATAGTTTTAAAAATCAAATTAAACTTAAATCATCCATAGATTCTCTTAAGCTTTATTTTAACGACTTTTCAACAGCAAAAAAACTTTAATTAAACTTTTCAAAAACTTTTCTACTGACGTAAGTTTAATACAATTAAGAAAAGCTTAACTCTTAAGTATCATTTGGTGTCTCTTCTATTGTACTGATAACTGAGATCGTGTTAGTTTCACATTAAAGTTTGTGCACTTGTAGTCTACTCTTCATTGGACAATAAATGTTTGAATTAAGTAAAAGCATTACAGCATCTGTTTGTCTCTCACAATACTAACAATTATCTCTTTAAAACTTATGAATGGAGTATAAGTTTCTCAATACAAACATTATTTTCTCATTTATTATAGAGAAAAAATAACTTGAATTTTCATTTGGAGATAAAATAGTTTGATAGAAAAGTAATTATTCATTCATTTATTTAATGCAATATAAAAAGTCATTTAAAAATGTTTAATGACTCGAAAAGCAGTGTTTCAAAATTTTTGGTTTATTTTTGGAATTACTTAATCAACTTTCATAGCTCTTGTGGAGAAATGGTTTCTGATCTCTTAATCAATAAAATTAATATGAAAAAGATTTTTATTGTAGAAAAACTCAAACTCATTGATCTTGTTCTTATTTTTTTCATTTTTTAATTCAGCATAAAATTTAGCTGTATTTATGATCAATGCACCAAAATTTCATTTATTATTGTGCTTTATTTGGGTCTATTATTTAATTTTAATGATATTTTCTCAATAAATGTGTCCAAATGAAATATCAATCAATTCGCTTTTATTTCTTATGTTGAAATATGTATTTATAAATATGTCAAGAAATAAATAATTGGTTTTCTTTTATTTAAATGAGAATTAGGCGAAGTTTAGAAGGATTGCTCAAAAATATGCACCTCATGTATTCACATGTATCTTAAAATATTGAATTTGTTATACATGAATAATATACACCAGTATATTAGTTTTCAACTCTATCTGTTTTCAATACTAATCTTTGCTCATATTTCCGTTATATTATGAAAAATATTCTAATTCATAGACTAAATTTGAAAAAAATTGAAATCAAGAGGATTTTCACAATATTTGTATTCATAATGAATACAAATATATTCATTAAAATTGAATTCTGTTACAATTCGTCTTTAGATGAATTCATATAATATACATAAGTTTACACACTTTTTATTAAAGTTTAATTTAGCTTCAATTGAAAATATATTCTCATTTATTCGCTTTAAGCGATTCATAAATTAATTTTTCATTTGCCTTTATTTATGATACAATTCTTGTTCTGATGTCAAACAATATTTTAATATTTAATTTGATGACTAGAATAAAATCTTTTATTTGTTTCTCAAAAATACTAAAATATTTCTCTAATATTTGCGTTACTTTTGTTTTTATATTTCTAAAAAACTATTTGTTAAACTTTTAAATTTGATACTTTTTTGGCTACATTTACGAGAAGAGAACTAAAGCATAAAAATTATTCATAAGTATTTGCATAAAAAGAAAAAACTTTTGAATATCAAATGTTTTGCATTCATGCATGCATTACAGCATTTTATCTTAAATTTTATGCTTAGTTTATCAGATCTTAAAAAATGTAAAGTTCATAATACTATTTTCAAAAATATATATCATTCTAAAATCGCGTTAACATTTAATTCTCAGTCATAGAGCGGGGATTTTCGCTGAAATGTTTAAGATTAGGTCAAAGTTCGTGCACTAAAGCTTAAGATTTCAAAGTTAAACAAAAAAGTTTTTATTATGTTTTCAATCGATTTCTATCACTTGAGATTCTGACAAAAATTAAGGCATCTTTTCTATAAAATTTTACTTTTGCTCTTCAAAGCAATAGAAAATTTTTGCAAAATAATATTTTTCAAGTCACGGCTCGGATATAGAGAAAATATAAAAGAAATCAGTTGTGTAAACAATACATCTTTCAGTTGAAAAACAGCCGCAATTGTGGAATAAAACAAATAAAACTATATATTTGGACAATCATTACTTGACTTCAGAGCTAAATAAAATTGAATTTTTTATGCATAACAGACTTCAGGTTCGTTAAAAACAATAATATTTATCTGAAGACTTATCGTGAGAGTAATTCCGAAAATATTTAGTCTAAAATCAAAACTTATCTTCAAAATTAAATATTTTATGATAAAAGTTGAAAAAAAACTTTTTCAGACGAGAACTTAAACAAATCAATCATTTTCTACGAGAATTATAATTAAGTTACTTTTTTAAGATAATAAATCATTTATACACTTGAAAAAGTGGCTCCAAATTAATATTTAAAGTTTAGGAAATTTTAGGCTTTGATGAATATTCTGACAAAAATAAATATATAAAAACTCATTCATTCATGCAAAGTATTATTTTTATAATTTAGATCTTTTGTAATTTCAAAACAAAATATTGACTCAACAAAAAAAGATGTAGAATAAGGACAAAAATATTTTCTCAAGAAATCAACTGATTGTCATTGTGTATATCAAGAAAAATAAAGTTATTGCATGACTTGAGTTAATAAATCTTCACATAAAATAGTATTCTTAATATAGTTCAGCATTTATTACTTATTTATATGAGTGATACTCAATAAATAAGTTATTATAATTATTATGGATTGAAAATAGAGATATTATTTGTGAGTTATATTTAAAGTGCAATAAAAATACTCAATAAATTGATGTTTGTGTAAAACTAATCTGGATTTGACTGTATTGACAAATTGTGCATAAAAGTGAAAGAAAGACAAATGATGTGAATTTAGAGAAATATCATGAAAGATATATAAGTTATACATCAATAGTGGATATATTATACAAAACAGTCAGACTAGTGCTGGAAATGAGAAAGTTTCTAAAATATTTGTCATGAAAAATTTGAAAAAATGATAGATTATTCTCAAAAATTAAGAAACTTCAATGTTATCAATTCTTATTTTTTAAACTTAACATATTCTTAAATTATTGTTTGTATTCTATAGCAATAGTTCTTGATAGGATCGAAAAAATTTGTTATGATTGATAAATATCTTCCTCTTCACTAAACCTTAATATTTGATATTCCAACTCCAATAGAACTTGATTGAAAATATCATCTGAATTAATCTAACACAAAGTTAAGTGAAAGATGTGGTTGATTTACTAAAATGATTTGTTAATGGCATGTTTACGAATACGGGAAAATAATTTTATAACTTACTAAAGAATTCTCATACAAGAACATAACTTTTCAATTAATATTAATTTTGAAACCTATATAAAACCACATTTCCGTCAAGTAGTTTCAAAGATCCAGTTAATTTGGTTCAATAAGTTATTATATTAAATACTGAATTAATCATAAACTGCTGAAAATTGATTTCATATATTCGGTTGTTTGCAATAAACCATTTAAAGCAAGGGTACAAGTTCTACCATTCTAAAAGGTTGGGAATCCTCCCAAATTTTTAGAGAACAGAGTAGACCATTCTGATTTTGTGAAAAAAGATAAGCTAGATAAAAATTCCGAAATTTAATTAATAAAATGCAATTATATAATAATAATGTTCAAGATGCAAAATTATTAACTTTTCCTGATTTTCTCTGCATTTGAAGATCAGATAATTTTAAGCGAAATTTAATTTTAGGTGAAATTTACCCAAAAATATAGCAAATGACGTTAATTCAAATTAAAAGTAACTTAAATTTGAGTGTTCAATTTTTAGAATGTTTCAAAAGTCAAATCCTAGAAAATTTCCAGAATAAAGTCAGACATAAAACTAGACATCATTTTACTGATAGTTTTTACTTCTATTTTCTTTTTTTCATTTTATTCTTTACTTTGTTATTTTCTCATATATATGTCATGTGAATCATTTTAAAGTTAAGATAAATCAAGAATCTTGAATTTGAAAAGCTTTATATCAATGAAATAGCAGAATAACAGAGTTTTGAATAAATAAATATAACTTTAAAAAGTAAATCTAGTTCTTATTTACACATTCAAATCAAACTATAAAACTTGAATATGAATGTTCTGATTTTTATTGTATTTTTTTAAAACAAAAGCTAATAAATTAAGAAAAAAAAGTAATTATTTTATTATCAATTCATTAAATTTTCACTACTGACTATTTTTCATTTATAGAAAATATACAATCTTAAAAAACTATGCATATTATTTATTTATAAAACACAAAAATAAATTGTTAACAATGTTTATAAAAATTCAGAACATATTTATCTTTTTTCAACTGATTTCCTGAAAAACAAAACAAAATAAAACATTTTGCTAATGATTCGAGCGTATGATCTTTTATCGATTGAAACATCATTTTGAGCTCTACTATGAATATTAAGAACTCAATCTTGAATCTAAAATTGCTTTAGAAGACTTCCTTATTTTGTAAAAAATTCAATGAAAAATAACAATAGAAAACACATATTTGCGCAAAAAAGTCTTTATCCTAAGTTATAATATTTACGTACACAGAAAAAGAATAAGTCTGCAAAAAACACATTTCAAATAAGTTGCGACGCATTGCAAATGAATATAAATGAAAAAAACAGTTAGATTTATAATGTAATGATACTCTATTTCATATTACGCTTCACTTTTTCTTCTAAATCTATGATAAAAACTGATATTTTATTTTTTTTTTCTCACTATTTACTATAGTATTCACATTTTAGTACTTAACAAGTTTTTTGAGCATAACAAAAAAGTTGAAAACATCATTTTATACTGATCTTTATGTTTTTCTTCTATTTCTTAGTGATCACATCGAGCTATTCAGTAGAAGCGCCCGAATTTCTGGAAAATATAACCAACGTTACGGTCGCGAGTGGTCGCGATACTGTACTTGAATGTACAGTCAATAATTTAGGAGTTTATAAGGTTTATATATTGCATACTATTAAAGCACATTAGATGCTATTCAAATTACACCTGAATTACTATAACATTCCAACGACATGCAAAGTTATCCTAAACATAATTGAGAAATGATGTACAGAAGAGTAAATATACAGTACAGTAACTGTATTGAACATTTCGATTAAGTTATTTATTTCGAAAATTAAAATATATTGATGCTTTCATTAGATAAAAATATAATTTTTTTTAAACAAAGACATTTCAATATACTCATTAGTTTGAGTTTTCATTTGACTCAAATTTTGATTAAGACTTTGTTATAAGATTATAAGTTTTATCAAAATTACTATTAATTGCAAACTCCCATTTATGCTCCTGTACTTTTTCTCCTCTTTTTGCATACTTTTTCATTGGATTGAATTTATTATTTTTGACAATAAGAACAAACAAAAATTTGTTGAAAATAAAATTTGACATATGAGTGAATGCATTGCATGATTCATTCTTTAACTGATAATATGGGAAATGAAACCTTATTCATATACTCACATAGCTCTGCGTGAAGATAGCATTGAGCTTATGAATTAGGGAGCATTTTAATGCACACGAGTTTATGTTTCATAATTTGTACGACACTTCATACTGTTTAAGGATTACTCAGATTTTTTGTTCATTTATTACTTATAATTGCCTTAAATAAAACTGCAGATTCATTTATTATCTTTATTTGAATATTTCTTATCAAAAATAATGGTATGAAAAATTGATTCTTAATAATTTGTGATTAAGGAAACATTTAATTGAAGAACAGGTCTTTAAATTATCAGTTTTGAGGGATTTTCAGAGAAAACAAGAATTTATTCTCAAGTTTTTCCAATCAATAAATAACTATAATTAAAATATGAATTTATCTTATCATTCGATTCAATAATCTTTAGTTGAGTACTAAAATTCAATTATAAGTAGTGAATATTCATTTGAAATTAAGAATAATTTGAAAAATAAATCAGATCTTATGTAAAATTATAAAACATTTAAACGGTTTAAAGATTGTAAAATCTTTATGAAGCATAGCTTCGATACACTAAAAATATTTCAATTCGTTCCTGCGAAATGTTCACCTGTTTTTATTCGTTGATTAAAAATTCAATAAATCCTTTAACTCATTTTTAGACCTTTAGAAGTTTATTCATAATTCATTAGTAATTAGAGTTACTTTGAGTTGAATAGATATCAAAATATGTTATAAATAATTTTCACTGAATGAGTATAAGAGAAAATTCACTCAATAAGACGCTGAACTCTGTATTACATAAAGTTTAAGTCTTGAACACATTTTTTATATCTATTCAATTCATAATAACTCTGAATAATTACTCATGAATTATGAATAAACTTCTAAAGGTCTAAAAATGAGTTAAAGTATTTATTGAATTTTTAATCAACGAACAAAAACGGGTGAACATTTCGCAGGAACGAATTGATTTACATTCTAGTTTAAAAATAAAACAGCTTTCAATGTATTTTCTCCAAAATAAATTATTGATTGGTGCAAAAAATAACATGGTTTCAAGTTAACTAATTTTTTCATTAAAAGTTCATTCGTATTTAAAAGTTTAAATACGAATTGAAAGAACTTGAAATTTCAAAATTCAATTTAACGTTTCAAAAATGCAATTGAAATTAATTGTTGAACAGATATTTTCATTATCAGATTATATAAAAGAAAGGTTAAGTTTA
>JAQFXV010000771.1:0-18083 GCA_034694065.1 Camisia spinifer
TATGTGTGTGAGTTTTTGATCGTATTTTAGAATTAGAGATTTGCGTGTGTGGCAGAGCAACTATAAAAGAAAACCTTTTCAATGATTTTAGAAATAGATAATGATGACGGAAATGACACTCTTGTTATAATGGACATTACGATTACGACTCTGCCTCACTATTCACTTTTATCTGTCAAAACGATACTGCTATGAAAAGTTGAACAACTTTTGCAGAGATATACTGTTCACAAAATCGAAGACAAATAAAATAAAAAATAGAAAGCAGGGATACCAGAGTGTGAACTGTTTTTTAGTGAGGGGAGAGAGAGAGAGAGAGAGGGAGGGAGAGAGAGAGAGAGAGAAACTTAAAAATCGATCGATTAGTTTTGAGTTTGAAACGTATTTGGATTCAAGTGTTCCAAAAAATAGAGACAGAGAAGTCAAATCTGACTTTTGAGTAGAGACAAGTCCATCGATAGAGAAGGGATGAGAAAGAATGGCTCAAACATTGACGACTTGTGGGGATGTTGTGATGGGGGAAACGATAACAAGAAGGAAATGTAGCACATCCTACTTCATCAGTATCAGCCTTTGTTAAAAAACTTTATAGAAAGATATTTTAAAAGGTCACTTCATGGATACCCTGTAAGGGCTCCATTCGCTCAAATGATTCCCTCATCCGTTTCTATGGAAACTCAAAAAAATTTGTTTTTGTCTTTTCGTATCTTTACTCTGCAGAGCACTCTCTTTGGTCAGTTTCCAATGCACTTAAAGTATTTGAATCCATATTTAATTTAATATCTTATGTATATTATGAAAATTTTTGTCCATTTTTCATATTTCATTCTCAGAATCTGTTTTTTAGAATATGTAATCACTACTCAATATTTTCGTACACTTTTGATGTTTCACTTAAAGGGAAACATTTGTAGAAAATATCTCTTAAAATATTACTTTAGTTGATCGGTGTATAGATCTTATCGATTAATTTGAAATTGAAATCAAATAATTTGAAATAAATTTCTTCAATAAGATACGAATTTATAAGTTAGGTCTTATGAAATGTAATGAATATTTAAATGATGTAAAAATAAGTATAAGTATGATAATAAGGGTGGGGTATTAAATAAGCAATGAGTCAAACAACTTGACTCTAACAGTGATCATTACCAACTAAAATAAGTGCAGTTTTGATTTAATTCCAATCTTTTATTGATAGATATGTATAAAGAGAATTATGAATAAGAAAAGAGTGAAAGACCAAAAGAATATTATTTATATCGAAGCCACAAATGGAGTTTATAATAAGAAGCTTTGCTGATTCACATAAAAAACATTTCTCACGCAAATATCTCATATGAAAATTGGTTGCATTTTGTAGTCATATAAAAGATACTAAATATTATTGATGAGATGCACAATATGAGTGACAATAAGGTATTTTGTATTTTGGGGCAGATTTGTTGAGCATATATATGCTTTAGTATGAATGCATGTATGAATGCAGGTATGAATGTTGGTTTGAGTAGCAAAAAGCGATCATCAATGTTTCATATCAATATCTGTTTGACATTTGGTTCAATTTTTCTCGTTTAGAGCAGCAATTAATGTATTACAGCGAATGCAGAGCTCGATTTGATGCATATACGAAACACTATGTAATGGTTCTTTGCATAGAAGTCGTAAATTTGAGTGCAACTCGCGTTTATATAATTGAATTTGCAATTCTTGTGATACTTAAATTGAGAACATAGAACCCGAAACTGGAACCAAAGATACAGTAGAGTATAGTTGCCTTATCTATAGTTAAGTTAGAAATGCGCACTAATAAGATACTTCATTGAGGGCTTCTTTACTTTAATTACATATAGAGTAAGTCAGCAGCGCATCAGTAACTAAGAGTACAAGTTCTCCTTTTAATGCATTAATTTAAATCTATCTCTTGATTATTAAAATGAGCGGCTCTACAAACTTAAAAAAGAAACTCCAACAACAGCTAACGTCAGTGCTAGAGCTCAACAAAGTAACTGTGAAAACGAGTTGCACTAATTGTAACACAGACTCTATGATATAATTAACTACAGCTCTGCTAACTTGTAAGCCTTTTAGATATACTCTGTTGAAGTCATCACTGGAGTAAATTTGGTGTTTCATTCAATAGTTCATTTGATAGTTCATTCGATAGCTGATGAGATAAACGGGTTAAAGTAGGCAAGAGAGAGAGAGTTGCATACTTTGGTCATACCATTTGCCTCATTCTGGCTCGTGTTCACTTCATTAGAATTAATTAACAGAATCGGTAGAATCGTAAGAGCATCCAAGCGGTAAGCTCTTAAACACTTGGTTCTAACTTTTAATTGGTAAAGACCTAAAAGACCTCAACTAACTTAATATAACTAAATTAGAATTAGTGAGTCATGCATTTCTCTAATCGACTTTCTCTACAAAAATTATCAATTTCTTCTGCATCTTTGCTTTTTTGAGAAACTATTTCATCTAAAAGTTTGAATCAAATATATTCAGCGTATACTCTAAGTTGTAACAAATGGTGGCGCTTTAGGAATGGTAGGAATAGTTGCAGTGATAGTAACTTACTGTGTATGAGTGTGTGATGTGGTTTTAGATCTGTGTGGCATCAAATGCCAATTGATTTCTAAACTATAAAAAACATTAAAAGTAGCGCTTTTTAAAATGAATACTCACTCTTCTTAGCGGAAAAGAGTCTTTGTGTGCGGATTGTCTTTTAATGCAATGTATTTTTTATTCGGGAAATGCGAAGTAGTATTAAATAAGAGAATACGAGTCGGATTAAAAAACTAAATGAGTGGAGAGAGAGAGAGAGAGAGAGAGAGAGAGAGAGAGGGAGGGAGGGCGAGAGAGAGAGAGAGAGAGAGATTTTATGAGTGACTGACGAATGAGCGGGAAATGAAACAAATGCGAGGCCAAAATAGAGCAGTTAGAATTGGTATCATGCCATCAGTTCCCCTAAAAAACATTAGTTTTTATGGATCTCCCATGAGATCGGAACGAATAGCGTTATGTATACTTTATCATAATTAATAAGTATAGGATTTACTGTAATTTAAAATGTAAATTCTTCAAAGAAAGCCAAATGATGCTCATTGAGTAACTTGAGTAAAATAAGCCAATAAGTAAGCTATTCTAAAATGTTGTCTCTATTTTTTGGCCAAAAGCTATATTGTCTTCATCTACAACTCACATATTTATTCTTAATTGATGATTAAGATGAAAACAAGTTGATCCCTTTTCACTGCTCAACCCCTCACAGATTCCCTGCATTGACACAGTTTTAATTTATCGATTATTTTGCTATACTTAGAAAATAAGTATTAGTTGTGTAATTTTTTTGCAATCTACTTATCAATGCCAGTGCCATAAAATTTTCTTTTTTAAAACTAACATTAAGATAGTTTTATTTTATTGACAACTCTAAAGCATTGCACAATAGATTTTAATGCAAATTCATTCAAGTAAAACAGAGTTCATAACATTAGCCCAACATATTTAACATCACACACTACACAACTCTACTCCACTCCAACTTTTAAGTCATAATTGTGAAGAAATACTTAACGTTCTCATTTCAAAGGTTTTCATAACTAAAGCCCGTGAAAAATATCGATCAATTGCTTCAAATTGTCATTTTTTAGGGACGAAAAGAAGGGCGACCGACAGTCAGTCCGAATTATTGTTAACATCAATACAAATTGATTCCCCTTTTCTAAGAGTTGTTCACATATTAAATAGAAAGGCATAAAACTACCAATTTCTAGACATTACTCTTATAACTAGAATCAAAATGATTGCCATCATTAATACTTATAAAAAGGGTTGCTCTCTATTGACATAATATAACAAAGACATTATTAAACAGTTTTTGACGCTTTAACTGTTAGTGCCCTTTAAATAATGCATGAACTCATATACTAAAGAATGGTTTTATGCATGAAATTCAAGATTTTTGCTTTATTACATTTTCATCAATAAGTTAGAAGTTATTTGCTCTGTAATGTTGATTGCATTGCCGACAACTACTGACCATTTTCTCGCAACATAAACACCGAGTTCTGCTCTTTGGTGACTAACTCAACCACAAATCAAATAATGCTTCAATTGGGTTACTTTCATTCATTCATTCATTGATAACATTTTCTCTTCTAATAATATAGTATTGTGTTCTGATCTCTTTCTCTTTAAATAAAGCAACTTTGATAAGTATTGATTTTCTCGCAAATCAAAAAATCTCCTTTTATACAGAATAAATTAATAAATTAATTATACTTCGCTTCGATATTTTATATTGCGGTGAATGAACTCTACGGCTTCTTATAATATCAATTATTATCGGAATAATAAAGAGGATAAGATATGTTATTTTAACATTTGACCTCTAAGGTGTGATCTTTAATAAATTAAATAAAATTAAGAAATTTTGGTTTGCAATAATAAGATAAAATCTAAAATCTTAAAAAGTTAAAAATACAACTTTACTTATATTTTTAACTCGATTTAATATTGATATCAAATTAATTTATTCAAGTTCATGAATATTTTCACCTAAAATGAAGAACAAGGTTTGAAACATAATAAAGAGTAAATGTGGAATAATTCGAAAAATTTAATCAAATTCTGATTATTTAAATGTGAACTAATTCTTATCATGCAATAGAGTAAGCATTAAAACTTGATTTTGTTAAATCATTAGAAGAATATAAGTTATTCTTTTTCCAAAGAAATGCTCATTTTTATATAGAATTGACATTAAACTTATTAACCTATTATTTTCAATACTCGTCTTAAATAAGAAATGATACTTAAAAAGATAGTCAATAAAGTATAAAATCCTGTCGAAAAAATCAATAAAACGCGAAGTTATTAGGTTTTATCTTCTTTTACTTCTCCTTATTCTTCATAATCTTCAACTTTTTGGGCTATTGTATTGCATTGTCCAGAGTTAACATCCATTGATCTTTTTGTTGTAAAGTTCGCATTAACTTTTAACTAACAGTAAGCAATACTACACTCACAGTATTTCATTTTTGTGCCAATTTCAAAATTAATCAATACTTCGAATTCTATGCGAAAAACCTCTATCATTAGTTATCCTTTATTTCATTCTTGCAATTAATTTATAATTGATTCCATTTTAACAAATCTATCAATTTGATTAGTTCTCAAATCTAAAGAAATCTTTATTGTTGTTAACGTAGTATAAGATTAAATTCTTTAATATTGATGATCTGTTAGAGATCTTCATTGAATCGAACAGAACAACAATATATGTCAGGCTTTTTGAAGTTTGCTCTAACTTAAAAACTTATTGAAAGATCTGACACAAGTCTATTATTTGATATGAGAAAATCCAATTTTGTGTATAAATTATGAGTACTGCTAAGAACTTAATTCAAACTGAATTCAAATAGTGATACCGATTAATCATTTTGAAAACTTGACTCATTTGTTCAATCGAAACATTTTTGCTATAAATTAAGTTTTTAAAATCTTTAAGAATAAATTCTGAGTCACTTAAAACAGTTTCCATTCTAGTTATGAGAATCAAAACAGATTAACTAAAGCTTTGAAATTTCTATTATAATGTTATAGTTTTTCACTCCATACATAAAAAATTAATAATTCAACTTTTACTGATCGGCAGAACTTTCTAACGAAATTCAAAAAAAGTTATAAACTTATAACTTATTGTTTGGTTGAGAAAAGCAATCATTTACCAAATCTAATAAAAGTTGTGCGTTATTTTACTCAAAATTATCTCTATTTTACAATTTTATTATTTTTCTCTTTTTACTAATTGAAAAGTATTCAATAGACGAACAGTTTTTATCAAATGTTGAATTTCTTTTATGTTCAGTTATTCTGATTCACAATCATTTTATTCATATTCAAGTATTGTTTTGTAAAAACTTAAGTCAATTTCATGTTCTTTAAGGTTAATTATTATTGAATTCAAACTTATTATTAGAATATCAATGAATATTTGGTTTTCTCATTGGTTTGACTGAAATCTAAGTTATTGTTAACGAAATCAATTAATGATTTAAACTATATTTTATACTAATATAAAACCGAGGATTGGATAACAAAATATAATAATAGTCAGGTATGTATCTGTTGTTTATTATTTGTTATACTTATACAGTATTATCTATACTTCATTCATATGTAAATTTATTATTCAATAAAAGCGAATAAAAGTACTGAACCTTTACTTTTGTTTATTAATGAATTAATTCTTTAGAACTATTGAACAAATGTTGGGCTCTATTGTTGTTCTCAACTATTGTTAAACCATTGAATGCCTTAACGTTTGTTTTAACACATTTTCCAATCAATAATCATTATTTTGATTAATTATTGAAAATTTATATTCGCTTTCTCTCATATTAACTAAAATTTAAAACTGAGAATCATTTGATGCTATATTTTATTAGTTTTATTTGTCTTCAAAACTAACATATAAATAGTTATTATTGATATTCAATGAAAATTAATGACTTTTTATTACTTTATGAATACATAAAAAGTCTTTTTCGAAAAATTTTCAAGAAAAATAAGAGTTTATAATAAATATTTTCTAAAACAAAATATTGATTGACTCATATCTTCGCTCTCAATGGCTATTAATTCAATTTTCATGAAAATAATATATTATTCGTGAAGTACTGGTAATAAAAATATTAGATTTTTTTTAAATTCTTGGTTTGAGTCAAAAAAATTCAATTAAATGATTGAAAAGTCATACCAATGATAAAAATTAATGATAGAAAAGAAGAACAAATCGATAAAAAATTATTAACAAATGAATTAATACTTATTACTTTTCCACTGAAATCACAATTCTATTGAGGAATATATGATTAGATAAAGAATATTGCGATTGAATTGAATTTAACGATTAATCTCAACTCAATATATATTTATTTGATTTTGAAAATTGCGATTAAGTTTTTAATTCAAACATTCAAAACAAATTTGATCTTTAATTCCCAATGAAATTTCATATAACTGATCATTAAATCAGTTTTTCTTAAGTAGAACAGAGTTTTGATTCATTAAGAGTAAACTTCAATACTTATATCTTTTCCCTATTTATAGATTTGTCTCTCATTTGTATAATTAAAATGAATAGAATTTCGTCTTTCATTCAATAGGAAAATAAGTTAATTGGAGTCTCTTTTAAAGGAACTAAAGATAAAACTTAATTCAAGTACGAGTTTGTGCTGAATCGGCTTTAATTTTGTTAAATTTTAAAACAAATTTCAATCTATAATTTATGAATGAATAGATATCTAATTCTTAAGAAAATTTCCTTATTTTTTATTACTTTAATGCTTATAATCGATAAAGTTTTTGAAATAAATTACTGAACGCAAGAATAATTGCATATTAAAGGAAAAACTGATAGTCAAAAGATGTTCTCAACTCTTTGTTGAGCAAAATTGTCTTAAAAATATAGCGTTTTAGCCCATAATCATAAGTGATTTAATTGAATAGAAAATAAAGTATTGTTTGCGATAATCTTTTGCTCATTATATTAAATTTAATTATAAATTTATGATTAAGACATATTGTATATAATAATTTGATTAATGAACTGATTATGAATATGTTTAGAGTAAATAAAAAGTTGTGTTCAAATCAAGATCAATAATAGCTGTTATGATAATTATAACATTGTTTGACAAGTGCTTTAGAAATGATTGCTTTAGCAAAGTATAGCTTTTTTAATATTGCGATAATTTTATTAGTTGTTCGACAAATAGAATAATTTAAGATAATTCACAGCATAATTCTTTGATACAAAGATTCAAGACATGAATATATAAAGAATTTAGTTCTGTTCAAAAATAGGGAAAATAAAAGTGCATTTGAATTATTTGTTGAATTAATTGCACATATTTTTTAAATGAAAGTTTTGAGATGAAAGCAAATTATAGAGTGTATTAATATGAATGCAAATAAGAATATATGATTAACATAGACTCTAATGGCAAATAAGGATAAAATTTATTGTATGACTAAAACTTGCAAAAACACCACAAATGTATACAATTCACTATTTGTATACTATATAACAAATCAATGAGTGATTGTGCTGAAGGACTTTATCATTATGAAAAGCATTTATAAATCTTGATTTATGTCGAAATCAAAAGTGTTTTTGCAAATAAGTAATTAGTTTGAAAGTTTAATTTGTTCACTATTTTTTCTGCAGAGTATAGATTAATGTATAGCATAGCGAAACCCTATTCATTAATAAATATTCATATATCGATTGCTCTTAACGTTTACGCTTATTTCTCTCATTTTGCAAATATTTTCAACTAAATTATTATTACTTTGTTAGTAAAAACATCTGCCGTCAGCTCTTAAAACCTGTCTTCAAAAGTGGGCAAATATATAGCAATCAAAATAAGAGTTTTTAAAAGTAATTTTCAAATTATTCCTCAAAATTCTATGCTTTCTTTGACCATAAGCTCACGGGCAACAAATAATTTGAGATAATTTTAGTTAATGTTGTTCTGTATAACAAATTGAAAGCTAAAAACGGCGCCACCAGTTGCTCCTTAACTTGATTTAGTTTTATATTACTTTTAAGTGTTAGTTAACAAAGAGTCTAACAGATTACTCAACAAAATATTAAATTATAACTCAGATAAATCCAAATTGGAGTTCAAAATTCTAAAATTAACAAAAATTAATGTTGAAGATTAAATAGATATTAGTTTTAAACAAATTATCGATTAATAATAAATGATAAGATAAGACACCGCAAAAGGTGATAGATATTAAGTCAGTGCTCAGGCGTAATGGAAATCAAATTATTAACGAGATATGATTTTTTTAATGTGGTATTTTTGCAAATTATAGAGTCTAATGACTCTAATAAGTTATATCTATAGTTTAATTGTCAGACATGTTAATGTTCTAATATTTCGGTTGAATTTTTGTTCTTTGGCTTTGAGTGTATGAAAGCTTGGTTTGAAGAAATGGTATAATTGTTAAATAATAAATAATATAATTTATGTTAGTTGAGTCTCAAGGACGAAATGCAATCTTAATAGTAAATGCTTTAATTATAAGTGAAATATGTCAGACAAGTCATAAACTTGGAAAAGTCATTAAAAACATGCTGTGAATGATGAAACATTCAATAACAATGAAACGCTAAAATTAGGCGCAACTCTAGTGGTCTAACTTTTTCCTTTACTGGTATTTCTTAAATGCGAGAGAGAGAGAGAGAGAGAGAGAGAGAGAGAGAGAGAGAGAGAGAGAGAGAGAGAGAGAGAGAAGAAGAAGAAAATGTTAGAAAAATAGGAATTATAGTAAGACTGAGAATGAGAAGTACTGTCATTAAGAATTTTGGGCTTTAGTATCGGCAAAGTTTTTCTTTACTCTTTTCACGACTCATTAGGCTTTTTTCTTTACTGTTCGATTAGATTTAATTGTAGTGCACTTAATGATCCCGAAAAAGACAGTAAAGGCTTTGCGTTTGGAGGCTTTTCTCATAAAAGGCTGTATACACTGAAACAGTATTGTATGCATTTCTCTTTATTCGTAAAATGCTATATAGAGTTATAATTAAAGCTGTTCTTCTGTTTAACTAATGCGTGAGCTCTATTCATTTGCATATAATTTCCCCACTGCTGACACTTTAATTGACTCCTAATTAACAATCCTTGAGTAACAAAAGCGCGGGGTTTTGTTAAGTCAATTAATTAATGAATATTTAATTGAAAACAGCCGTCAGAGCTGTTATGTTATATTAGCATCTCTTTAATGCCTTAATGAATTGAATAGAGCTCTACAGTAGAAGCTCTTATGCTATTATATTCATTATTTGATAGAGTCTATGGAATGGCATCACATAATGCAATGTTTGTATACATTATATGCTTAGCCACAAAAACAAGCACATATTGCACTGCATAAAAAACATTTTTAGTATATTAAGAGAAGTAAGCTATATATCTTAATTTGAGCTGAAAAAGATCCCTTTGCTAATTACCCTATGATGGAAAGTTTGCCTAACATTTACTATCTTTATATTAGTAAAGCTTTTTCGCTAATATAACTTAAAGTTTTTTTTCTGATGCTCCCCCTTTTGCTGTTCCCCAACCGTCCACTGCTTTATGCAAATGAACATGTCTTATATATACAGTGAAATGTTAACATCGCTTCTCTAATTATCATTGAAATTTTTTCATTTTTTCTTCCACTTAGATCTATGGCATCCTTTAAATCCCTGTTTGCCACCACTTCCCCCCCATTATCATTAAGACGATATAATGAACATTTTTTCTCTCATAAGCATGAATATGAAGCAAAAAAACCTCTTTTGCAATTAACTTTTTTGATGATTTATATATGCATGAAGTTGTGCTGTTATGCTATGAGTTCTTAACAAAGCCAACCAGAGAGGCACCACTCTCTCTAAATTCAAGTAATTCTGCTCTTAAAATATACAATAGAATATGCAGTAAAAAAGTGAATACCATTCTCTTGCTTTAGTCTTTATATAGCCTTTGTTTCATAGCATACACCCTTCAACTCTCTCTTTCCTAATTGGTTATAATTTGTAACGGAAATTACAACAACACATCACTCTTTACAAAATTATATACCCTTTGAAAACAATAGCGATTTCTTGTTTTTTAAATGATATCTCTCTTTCTCTTTTTTTGTTTTGTTACTGTTTTTCAATCTCATATCACTTATGTCTGCCGTCCGTTAATGTATTCAAAGTTGAGTGAGCTTTTGAATTTGGTAAATGGCGTGAGATGTGGAGCTATATGACCCTCCATTCAATCGAGTTAAGGGACGATCTCATTTGTATTGGTTAGTGTCTTCCAAAGAAACAAAAAATATGTTATGCATGGATAAAAAACATGTATACCCTTCGAGTCAGGGTATGGGGAAACAAAACATCAAATGCAAAAAAGGGGAATAATCAACGCGACAGTAAGATGAGAGCGAGCACTAACAGAGACTCACAAATCAGTTTTGTCTCTAAAAAGTCTAAAATTCATCAAATGTTTTACACTATTGATGGTATTATTTTACAACTGATGAATATTAATATATCATGAGTTCCGTTCGGTCACACATCTCATGTTCAAATATTTTTAAAACTAAAAGCTTATAAATTAGAGTTAAATTTTTATGAAATTGCATTAAAAATTCTTAAAATTTGATGACAAACACAAACAAAAAATAGTTGATTCAAATCTGAGTCAATTGACTTAATAGAGCTATTGTAGGCATAGCCTTATGCTAGTGTAGAATCGAGTGGTGGCAAAGCTTCAGACTTTGATTTGCTTAATTTTTTAATCGAGTGCATGCAGTGATTGCACAAGAAGTTGTTCCTCACAATCGCCGATCAATCTTTATTAGGGAAAAGGCAGTGTTGATCCCTTTAGGGCGAAATGAGCGCAAACAAACCGATATATGGAGTGAAGTTTTTCATGTTAGATGTTTTATTTAAAAGATCCCCCGATCGTAAAAGTTTACTCTAGAAGAGTATTGAGAGAACACGAATTCATCCTTGAAGTAGTAGTAATGATAATACAGATGCAAATTACAATTGGTATCATTAATAAAATAGGATTACTTACTACTGAGTCCATACTTTTTGTACGCTATCTTACCTAATATTGGGTTTAATTGCTAAGATTCTCTAAAAAGCAAAACCATATTCCCTTCACACTATTCGCCTTTTGCACATATCAACCCTATTATCATTTTGTTTGATAATAAAGATTAATTATTTAGGCTTTAAGTCGAAAGTTTTAGCTTTACTTACAGAGAACGGGGCGTTAGGAGTGAATGCGTTAAACTTATAGATATATTATATATTATAATAATCTCCAGGACCTTCATTCGCTTTTTTTGTTCTCCCCACCATTCTCTTAATTAAGTGCTTTGCAATGCGATAGCACTAAAAATAATCACCGCTTTTATAGTGTGCAGTTTTTCAATTTTAGAGATATTTTGCCTCATCTGCAAAAAATAAAACATCGGCATTAAAAAGCTTTCTTTAATCAGCTAAAGATTTCAGCCATATTAAATGCTTAACAACATTTTTTTGATCTCATTTTGTTATATCAGTTTTTATACTTGAAAAGTAATTGTTAAATTTATTTTTTTATTGATTACCTAAAGACTGTTTTATTTTTTTATTCTCTTTCTTTTGACTCTTCTTCTAAAATGAATCGCTTGTCTTCCAAAAGCATTACTGAGTTTTTCTCGCATTTTAAGTTTTTTTGAATTTTGTTATATTTAGTCGCAAATGAGTCGCATCAATATTTAAATGAGTAAATCGTAAAGAATAGTTGCCTTTTGTTAAACAAAGTTACAACTAGTCTTCAGTCACTGACTTTTATGCTAACTTTTTCTTACAATCATCTATTGTATAACACAAAAAGGGAAGAAAGATTAGAAATTCGAGTTTAATTTTTATTTGTGATATAAATTCGTTAGCATTTATTTTGTATGAAAAGTTTCTTTTTATGATTTTCTTCATCCTCAATACTATTTTGAAAAAGCTTGAAATTTTTAATTTGTTATTGAATTTTCATCAGGATTATTGTCAAATTTCACCCTTAGGCTAATAACTGGTGAATAATGTTGAAGAATTAGGCACTCAGAATAACTTCTTTGCCTCCAATTTGATCCGTTCTGTAGTAAAGACAGTCTAAAAGATCATTTTTTATCGTTATATTAGTATTCGTATTCTCCCCACCCTTTATATACACTTGAATTATTACTGTGTAGTTTCAAGTGTCTCTACCCGTTAGCGTTTTTTATATGTACCCAAACGTAAATGTGATTATAAGGGATTTAACTGAGTAAAGGGCAAGTTTATGCTGTATATTAATAATAAAAAATTATAACAAAGTAAGAATATATGCGAAGCACTGATATATCTATCAAGTGTAACACTTCAAATATGTGCACAAAAAACATATCTTAAGGAAATTTGAAATTAT
This sequence comes from Camisia spinifer, assembly GCA_034694065.1. Classification (NCBI taxonomy): domain Eukaryota; kingdom Metazoa; phylum Arthropoda; class Arachnida; order Sarcoptiformes; family Camisiidae; genus Camisia; species Camisia spinifer. The sequence continues at coordinate 13,011 of JAQFXV010000771.1, forward strand.
GCTTGAGAACAGAATCTGATACAAGTCTGACAATATATTTAAGATGAATGAGAAGATGACATTCGAATTCGATAATTCATTCAATGTATTTAACTAAACAAATAAAGTCTCATTTGAAACTGATTGGATAGATCGAAATGCTGGAAGAGATGTGAAAAGATTGCCTTCCGTTGATTAATTTATTTCAGCTTTGAATTTCATGAGTTTGAGGCCCATATTGTAAGTTTCCGTCTACTCGTTTCCAGCGATTTGAGCCTTACCGTCTGATGAGAAACTATCGCAATCCTGCCCCTCATCAATGCTTCCCCTCTCCAGACGCATACATACGTATTGTATAAATACGCTGAAAGAATTAACACGCGTTAGTGAGCTGTGTGTATGCAGTTTTCGATTTTTTCAACCTAAAAAATCTCCGTGGGTTTCGTGGAACGCTTCCATTATAATCAATGAGGGGTTGATGTGATATCAACTTAAATGAGAAAATGACTGTAAAAACTAAAGGTACCCATCATTTCATTCTCCCTTATCATAGTATTCTAGTGTTCATCCTCTTCATCATCACTCTATGGATGGGCTACTGTTATGCTGTTATGTATGTATTCGTGTGATCTCTATATCGCTGTAATAGTAGTGTAAGTTTCTCTTTAGCTCTTATAAAGTTTTTGCTTCAAAGCCTCGTCTAATTTTTATATATTCCTTAAAATTATTACGAATCCCTTCGGTAATCGGCTTTCATTTGCTATTTTCCTCCTGAGGGACTTCATTTGAGTGGAAAAACCTAATAAAAAATAACATAAAAGTCAGTATTGCTCAGTATATACCCTAACTTTGTGCAAATACCCTCTCTCTTATACCAAATTTTGCATGAGTTTTGTTTACCCCCATAAAAAGCGAGTATTGCTGTACAGCCGCCACCCTTTGAGTGCATTTTTTCAGTTAATTCAACTGTTCCTCACATACAGCCATTATCTTTTCTTCCATTAGAGAATGTAAGACAATTAGTAAATGCGGCACAAATTATGCACTTTTGCCTCTTGTGAGCTCAATACTCATCACCACTAAACTTAATACTATTCTTATAGCAATAGTAGACTCTTTTGGCGCGTTCACTAACTCTTAATATAAGCTATACATGCAAATAGACAGTTGACAGAGAAATTGCTTACGAGTTAGTCTTTAATGAACAAACGATCCAATAATTTTCTCTTTTTTGTCTTTCTCTCTCAAGCAATAACTTTCTACATTGACTTCAATGGCAAACCAGAAACATGTGAATACGAGCAGCTGTTTTAATTATGCTGAAAGTGTTTACATATGCATTAGTTTGGCATTAGTTTGGCATTAGATCGGTTGCCAAAACAAAAAGGGTCTCTCAATTAAAAGGCGACCTGTGAGCCACTGTAATTACAACAATAATGTGATTTTAACATATGAAACAATATATTATTTTACAGTATAAAACATCGATAATAGTGTGTAATGAGAAAATTGTGAGAAACATTATAATGTTTTGTAATAAATACAATATTGTATACAATGAAGTACTGCATAACATGTATACTAATACTAAAGTTTATATGCAGTATATATATTACATTCCATTATTTTTCCTAATTTTCATCCTTTCAGTTTGACTGACACGCGATATAACTATATTAATAGTTAGTTAACAAGAATAGAACGGGTTGTCCTTTAATCTACTGCTTGTTTTAGGCTTATATACACCGTTTTGAAACATATGAACCTATTTAATAGGAAAGAAAAAGTTTACACCTCTCAGATTTTTTCTACAAAGTTAAGCCCTGATATATCCAATTTATTGTTGTAAAGTAAGAGCAGATTAATTAGTTAACACGCGACACAAGTTGTACTAACAAGATTGTTCACAGCTATGTTCAGCTACTGGCAATCGGTTCTCATATAATCGTGAGCAGTGGGTGTTTTTCACTGGATTCATCATTTATTGAGCTAAAGAGAAAAATACATTACACTAAAAAGAGGTTCATTCAGCAAAACTCATCATCTATACCCTCACATATAAACTATATAAGTTTGAACATTAAATTTTCTCTTCACTTATTCCTTATTCAATTTTTGCACATCTCTTTCTTCGTCTCTCTCTCTCTCTCTCTCCCTCTCTCTCCCTCTCTCTCTCTCTCTCTCATATTGTGAATCATATTCTAGACATACTCTCTGAGAGTGTCTCACATTTCTCTGGCCTGTAAAGCAATATAAAGTTAAATTAGAGTTTGGAAAAAACAATACAAATTTGTGTAGATTACAACATATCAATCAAGCGAGTCTCTCATTTTCTCCAATTGCTCTTTCTCTATGTTCTCTCTTTCTCTCCCCTATTCTATACATTCCTTCATACAGATAAACGATGCGTTTGAAGCACTTGCAAATGAGACATAGCGTTGGAAAAGTTAAACCAAAAAAGAATCAATAAAATACTGGAACATTTTGCTTGATTAAAATTTTTTAAATTTCCTTTTGTATTCATATTTTATAAGTAGTGCTTTGGCTAAATTGGTTGTTATTAATTAGAATTTCTTTTCTAAATTGTTTTTTCTTGACTTCCCTCCAATATTTGATAGAGCATTAGTACCTTCTAAATGTGATTAGTTAGAGAGTTAGAGCTACACATTCGCTGCCTTTCATTTCTAATGAATTGTTCAATTCTCTCCGTCATTAACAATGCAAAGGGAAGGAAATATTCATAATTATTTTTCCTGTAATACGTTTTCTAATGTGACGCAAGAATTTTTTCTCCTAATGTATTAATGTCTTATAATATTGTAATTATTTTAAAGGTATACCAAACTGATTGCTTTCATTTTCTTATAAGTTAATAATAATGATCTATCTATAAGTTTGTGAATGTAATGCCGTTTATATCAGTTATTCGTTTGTAATTATACCACTTCTTAATGACATTGATGTTGTCTTAAATGTATCAAACATTGTAAATCTGCTTTCGGTCATATAATGACACTTAAATGATAATTATATGACTACAAGAAAATAGTTAACTATAACTGCGATGATATTATGCGCTGCGCTTTTCAATAACTTTCCTCATGTCTGTTCATCAGACTGTAAATAAGTTGTCGGTAGAGATATTTTGGTAAGTTTTCAAATTCTAAATCAGTGTTCATTTAATAATGACTCTTACCTCACAAGGACGCCAATCTATTATCTTCTTGTTTCTCTCACTTATTACTTCGATAGTCAGGTAAAGAATCATTTTTTCTTTTTTCATTATAATCATTATTTTCACTCTCAATTCAAAAGTTCGGGTTTTTCTCATCTATTCATCAGAACTTATTGTATGATTTGCTAAACATTTTGCTTTTTCAATAATCCATTTGAAACATTTTTTCTTTTACACATCACTTCACTTTATAATTATTTTTTCCTTCTTTTTTAATTTGAGATTTTGATCTTGATTTTAGAAATTTAATTGTTTTATTTGATAGAAAAAATTCATTTATATAGAGACGGAATCCAAGATATTAATAACGGTTGACTGAATGCTAATAAAAAGCGCAATTAAAATGTTTATCTTTTAGTCTTTTTTGTAAAAAGTTCTATTTCTTAAGATATATTAGATTTTAAGGATATAAATATTGTATTTCCGAGATTTCATCATTTCATTTGACTATCAAATTGAAAAACTTTATCAATTTAATTCTCTTCTGCCTAAATTTGATTAATGTTTTTGGTGAACAAAAATACTTGTTTTATACGCAAGTTTTTGCATAGTTTTTGTTAGTACTTAACAAACAGAGCTTTGCACTAAAACTTATATTTATAAGCATTTCACTACAGATTCAAAAGATATGATTAAATAATTTCGAATCCAATTATTTGAGATTTGATTCAATCGAAATAATTTATTATGACTACTAATAAATCCTATTTCTCGTTTACTGACAAATGTTTTAGAGTTAAGGATATGATAGAATTGACACATAAGCCGATTATGAAAAGGGAAGCCAATGAATTCAACTAATTAACCAAAATTAACTCGATCTTTGGATTAGCTCAAAATTTATTTTCAAAATATTTCTCATTTCTTATGTTTTATATAATGACTTTTCAATATAATTTCCAAAACAAAGAAGTCTATAAAAATTGAATAATTATATGTTATGTTTCACGAAACAAAAGTTAATTTTAATAATTATTTTCACTATACAATAGTTAAACCTTATCTCGAAATTGTCATAAAATTTTCATTATTATTGATTTTCGAATATGATATGCAATTTTAATTAAGGTGATACTGACTCGCAGGTGCTCTTTCATTACTTCCTATTGTTTTCTATTATTTCTGAAATTTTTATTGGCAAATGAAAAATTTAAAGCAGAGCATATCATCTGATCTCGAATAACACGATACTCATTATCATTACAGATTGTTAGTTGATTTATGCATGACATAGAGGTTGTATGAGTTAATGACTATTTCATTATAAGCTCAATATTCATATCAGGGCGTATGGAAAGGTATTAGACATATACGCAAATTCGCATAACTAAATGATACAACACATTCCTTGTAGCCTAAGCTCGATCTGTATTGTAATATAAATCCTTTTGAGGGCGAGTCAGCTTTGGAACAGACATCTCGCTGTGATTACCCTTCCATGTTTCCCGACTGCTTCATCACAGTTAAGCTCATCTCCAATACCTCTGCAAAAGGTCTAATTACTAGTACGAGGTCTCCATTTTTGAATACATAAATTTATAAGAGGAATATAAAGCAAAAAAATCAATAGAGAAATTCGTGCTCAAAAAAATTAATCACAACTTTCACACTATACAACCGGTAAAATGTGAGCTTCTCTCCCATATTAAAAATTTAATTAAAAATCCTTTTAATGCCTTACAGCAAAAGCAGTAGCAAAAAAGGCATTGAAAAAATGCATAAATAGTAGTGGAGAACATATCACACATTTCTTTATATGCGTGCGTATGAGGATAATCATAAAAAGAGCATAAAATAAAAGGGAGGAAAGCGAAGGGCAATAGTTTTTATTGTCACTTTGACTATGGACTCATGTTTCA
>JAQFXV010000772.1:0-18079 GCA_034694065.1 Camisia spinifer
GAAAAGAATTAGAGATAGAGAGAAAGGGGAAAAGAAAACTCTTTTTCAAATAATTTTGTGCTACAATAGTATTGGAGCACAACTTAGTTGTAAATTAACAATTATTAAATCAATATAAATATTTAATATTAATTAATAAATAAGTGATACATATTTCCAACCATTTGAGGATTCAATTTAATAATTAATAATTGAATTATTTAATTATTTGGGTACGAATGGATGCATTGATACGGCAGCAGATGATACTATCATTGCTATAAAAATAAATAATATTTATTAAATATAAGTAATGTTCAAATTCAGATCAATTCAGAATTAAATAAAGATGAGCTCTAGTAGTACTTCAATGCACGCAATCATGAATCGCGATAAAAAGCAATTTATAGGAGAAAATTCTAATCAATAATAAATAATAGATATTTATGATGAATATGATATCAAAATATATTTGGGCTGAATTTGCAAAATATTTAAAGCCCTCAATAAACTAAATCAAATTATTTAGACATCTCTGAACTGTTTTCGAAGTCACTGAAAAGAAGACTAATTGAAGAATAATTTAAAAAGTGTTAAGACTTTAAATAGAAAGTGACAGGACTTTTAGGTATAACTACTATATATTTTTGAGCAATGTCTGAATAACCATATATTTGAATTGATAGACAATAATTGTTGAATTGATATTTACCACAATCCTATAAGAGAGATGTCTTTGACTCTGTGCTTGTTTCCAATTTGGTTCAGACACTAAAACGCAATTATAATATAATATAAAATTTATTAAACTTGACCAAAACTAAGTTCAATTCCCGAATGAGGGCATTAATTGAGTGCGAAAGGAATAGGAAATACGACTTCAGGATTGCATGCATTGTATTGAAAGTGATCTAAAGTGTATGAATGGTAATAACTTACCGCCATAGGGATCATAAATAGGATATCCGACGCCTACATGTGTGTGATGGTGAGTATGAAGATGTCTTTGTGGTGGAGGTGATCGCTGACGATCTGATGATGAAGAGTCTTCTTTTCCAGGACTTGAGAGTGAAGGGGAATCAGAAACTACTGAACCAATTGATTTGCCGGTCGGGCCAGCAATAGAACTGCCGGAGACTGACTTAGAGGGAGGCTGAAGATGAAGTGGACCACTAGAAGCAGCCGAAGGAGATATAAGGGCTCTTTCTTGTAATTCATGGATTTTATGCGATCCATAATGTGAGACCTGATGTAATAAATCAAGACCTTTAGGTGTCGACGCATTGGAATGTATTTTTGAGACTAAAGGATCGTTTTGTGTGTGTTGTGGAGGCAGTGGTGGCGCGCCTGACATCTCAATCGGTCCGATTGGAGTCGGAGGCGACACATGATAACGCATTGGGTGAAGATATGGAGCACTTCCTGAATAAGGGTTACCCATCATTACTGGACTTATAGATCCGCTTCGAAACATAGAATGATCGAAAGGAGGCATTGGAGAAAAATGATGTGGAGGTAAAAAAGACGGATTGAAATAATATCCATTTGTGGGCGGAGGCGGTGGGCCTGTGGTCTCCATTGTTGGCTTCACTCCTTCTTCTTTCAATTTAATCTTACTTTTGTCGTCTTTATCATCAACTGATTTATCTCTTTTAGAACTCTCTTTTGATGACAATGTATTGGTAGATAAGCTTCCTTTTGGACTAGACTGAGACGGAGATATAGATGAATGTTTGTGAGTAGAACTTGATGTCGAAGACTTAGTCGATTCGCTTTTACTACGATTAGTGCCATCTTTGAGAAGAGGCGGTGGACCTAAGCCTGAACTTGAATGAGAATCATTATCTCCTTTCGATTGGTGTTCGATTAGACTTTCCATATAATAACGTTTTGACTGTTCTTCTCTATGCCTTTCAAACAGTGGATCAAATGGAGCCGAAGATAGGTTTTGATGAGCCGTTTGACTGCTATGTCTACTCTTTTTATTTTGTGCATCCATTTGTGATTTGAGTTCAATATTTTCTTTTAAAATTTGTCGATTTTCACTTTGCTTTTCTTTAATATTAGTTGAAATGAGAGGTGAATCAAAAGTTTCATTTTTAGCAGAACTATTCGAGGGATGAGATGAAGGCCTGGTATTTGCAGTTGATTTGCTCGACGACTGTTTGGTTGAAGAATCAATTGACTTATTTATTTGTGGCGAATGAACTTTTCTATTGCCTGAACTGTGTCTCTCTTTTCTATTCAAATTAGAAGTTTCTCTACTTTCTGTGGACTGTTCTTTAAAAATTCTTTCCTGATCTAAATATCGTTCGCACTGTTCTTTATAATGTGGATCCGTTGCAAGTAATCTCATATGATATGTCGGGTCTATTGAATATCCGGGATATCTTTGCATATATGAATACGCATACGGATAGCTCTGTGTGACTGAAGCGAATTCATGAATAGTTTCCGGTGGAGTATTCGATGGCAGTGGAGATGCATTTGAAATACTTTTCACATTAGATACAGAATCTTCTGAACGAATTTTCTCACTTTGATCAGAGCTAACTCGAGCTCGTTTTGAAGCGACACCTCTTGTAAAGTCTGTTTCGTTGTTTTTGTTGTTATCCTGAAGACTAGAAGACGATCGCTGAGAGTCTGAATTGGAAGAGCCGACAGGCAATAGGTATTGAGACTGATTAAAGTAGGGATAGAGCCGAAAATTGGGTGAACTCTGACTCGTAATATCAACACTTGGATTATCCACTGCTAGAGTATCTTCAGGTTTGTCAATACTTTCAATTTCATTGGATTCGATGACAGGTGTCGTATCGTTTGCATCAGAAATATCAGAATATGCAGGACTCCGAACGTTCTCAATGGACGCCTCACTAACACTCAACTTCTCTGCGATATCAGATTCCGGAACATTATTCGTGCGAATCATTGAACCGTTTGGAGAATTTGCGTTTTTATAAGAAAGTTCAACGTTTAAAGCTCTTGAAGTGGTGTTCACTAACTCAACACTTGAAAATATCTGAGTGGCAGCCGTTGTATCAGATGATGACGAAGCCATTGGTGTCACTTCACTTATTTCAGAATCATTTTTAGTCAATTCAATTGTTTTCGATACAAATTTAGGATCAGAAACAACAGAATTATTTATAGCAGACAAAGCTGATGATGAGCTACCACTCGAAGACTTTCTCTCTTTATCCTTATCTTTATCGCGTTCTCGTTCGCGATCCTTATCTTTACTCTTCTTTTTGTGCTTTGATTTTTCTTTCTTCAAACTTTCTAATGAAGGATTGATAAGATTTGGTTCACCAAGAATTGTAGGCTTAGGTTGAATTGGCTTAAGATTTGAAGTGGAAATCATTCCAGTATTAATTCCTGAATTAGGAACTAATGGTCTGACAGAGTGTGTTAATCCAGTGGCCGGAGATTTAATCCTATTTGAATCGATTGATTTGTCAACTTTTATATTCTGATCGATAATATTTGATGATTGGGTGGAGACTAGGAATGCATTGTTGGCACTGCTCGTAACTGGTGATGAATTAGTAGCTCCTGAGGTAGTAGTAGTTGTAGTAGAAGTGGTAATACTTGCAGTACTAGTAGTGACGATATTCCCAAATGATTGTAAACTCGAAGGTATTCCCGAAAATTTAATAGGATTTGCTTTATCAGAGTTATCGTCAGTACTAATGGAAGACAAATCGGTTTTATTAATTTCATTCGACTCATTAATGGCAACTGAAGCTAATGTCGATAGATTTGAACTGATATTTTCGTTGACTTCATTCGTAATTTCCTCAGTTGTAATCTTATTATTACAGGGACTCGAAGGGAGACTTATTGAGTCTATATTATTGTCTTCATTATCGGATGCCATTCCGTCTTTATTAACAATTCCATCGGTAGAGTTGGTATTCGTCTCATTATTACAGTGAGCGTGTGTCTGATGGTATTTCAGACCATTGATATGCTTATACTTTTTGCTACAGTTTGGTTCCGGACATTCAATCAATACGGGAGAAGACGGTTGTGGGAGAGGAGTGTTTGGCTCACTCGATGTGCTCGAGAGAGGAGTGTTTCGTGTTTGAGATCTATTCCTTTTACTTCCTTTAGAATTACTGGTATTATTAGTATTATTATCATTAGTTGGACTCAATTCCAAATCAGAAGGTCTGCCCTTTCTTTTGGAACTGGAGGGCGCACTGCTATCACTTTTTGCAGGACTGGCGGGAACTGTAAATCCCGAGTTTGCAGTTCTCCTTCCCTTACCGTTTCTTAGTTTGCTTTGAACTGTTCGGCTCTCAGTCGTAACCTCAGTAGCGATGTTAGTGCGCGAACGTTTACCTCTACTATTCTTATTAGTCTTCGATTCTATATCACTGGTGGGCGACTCACAAAACCTCGGAGGCGCCCAATCGTGTTTTGTGCAATCGAGTAATGTTCCCACATATGTCTTTCCCCTCCAGGTCACGTTCACTACTAATACACCTATCATTTCAATTAAATAATTAAATCTTTGGATTCTTTATAATTCACTCATTCAACAAAAATTCTATTTTTTCAATAAAATTTTGAATATTTGAGAAATCTATGAAATGGATGAATACCTCCTTCTGTTTCCTGCCAAACAATTCCTTCTAATGTAACACTAGTTCCCGGTTCACACGGACCTAAACAATCGGGTTCAGTAATAGTCCCGACACTAGTGGAGGTTCCCGTATCTCTAGTGGCAGAAATACTTTCTTCAGCCTAAGAATAAGTGTCGCATAAAGAAAATCAATGATTGAATACATTATAATTATAAAAAGCGTTAAATAAAGATATCTTTAGCAGAAAATAGTTTAGCGAACTGTAAAAATTGGACTGTTTTGAGAAATAAAAGACAGCACAGAGTGCAGTTCGCTTTCATATGAAATATACTAAATGGAAACTCACTTTTTCGAGTTTAATTTTTTTATTAGGCGTCGGAATATTTTTAGTGAGTTCGTCAGTCCTTAAAATGACAGTTGGATTGAGAGAAGCCGACGAATATTTCAAAGTAATGTTTGGCTTTGAAGTGATTGTGGTCGAAGACAATGGATTTAGAATTGGATTGGAGGGTAATCTGGAGATCTGTGCACTTCCATTGATATTTGAGGTTGAATTGGCTGAAGAATGAGTAGAAGACTGGTTTGCACTCAATTTAATGGATGCATTTATATTAGTTGGCGTTGAACTGACAACAAGAGCGCCATTCACTTCATTTGATGAAACACTTTGAGTGGTTTGTGTCGTCATTTTGTTTGTCGTGGATGTTAATGATGATGCGCTTATTTTATTACTGGAAGAACTGCTCAAACTATTACTACTAATACTACTACTATTACTACTACCACTTCCACTACTATTCTTATCCTTATCACGATTTTTATCCTTTTTATCTCTATGACTACCACTCCGTCCTTTATTTGAATGTTTTGATGACTTAGAGTCTGTTGTTGTCGAAGGTGTTGAAGATGAAGAAATCACAGCAGATGTTTTACCACTAGTATTACTAACAGTCGAACTCTGATTATGTATAGGAGTGGTAGAAGTGTTGGCACTAATCATAGCATTGTTTGTAGAATTACCAGCACTGACACCACTGCCAACACTCACACCAATCAAGCTGTGATCCAATGATGAAACATATTTTGAAGAAGTTATATCTGAAGAAACGATTTCATGTTTGGCTTCCGATGATTTTCCGCCAATATTTTTGCGTTTAATTTTCATTTTAAGTCCTTTATCAACAGTCGCCTGATGTTCAACAGAGACGACAGTTGGGGTCGATGTCGACGAATTCGAAGAAGACGACGACGAAGAAGATGATGAAGAATTAGCTGATGAAAGAGTTGGATGATGATGATGGTGATGATGATGGTGGTGGTGATGATGGTGAGGAACAGACGAAGAGTTTGATGACACTGAAGATGAAGACACATTTGTGCCACTGTTAACACCACTTGTAATCCCCATTCGAGAAGATTTAGAGTTAGACATGACTGTCGTGGTTGTGGTTGAAGGAGAAGTAGTGACTGACTTGTCTATTAAATTAGTTAATCCGCTAACAGTTTGAGAATTAGTTTTAATAATTTTAGTATTATTTGAATTTAAAGTTCCATTTTGTTGAACACTTTTTTCAATATCTGCGTCTAAATCAATAATAAGATCTCCGATTCCGAGTTCCCATTCGTTGTAATCGTCATCAAAATTAGTAGCGCTTGGATTTGTTGAGTTTGAACTATTATTAGCTGCCGAACAATTGGTTCCACTCGTATTCTTATTACTATTATGAGAACGATTTCCTAATGTCTGCGATGAAAGCGATGGCTTTTTTGGACCTGAATTCGAAGCTAATGAAGACGAAAGCGAAGCAGATGATGATGAATGAGAAGGACTGTTATGATCAGAAACTGACTGCTGTTGACCTTTAATGGATTCAATTAATTGATTGTTTGAATTACTTATAATACTGTGATTATGATCTGTAGCCACCCGTAATCGGTGGCCATCCGTAATACTATTCTCTTTCATTGATATACGTTGTGGTCACCTATCAATAGGAGACCACTTGAAGAAGTCATTTGTTTACTATTTAACTCTTTTTCATTCATCAATAATTATTATTAATCAAACACTCAATCAATAACTCAATCGATAACGACTTCTTCATTGAACACCAAATCACTGATCAAAACCTATTCAACAAAACTTATATCAATATAACGAGTAATCAATAGACTTAATCATTAAATCATTCATTTTTATATTCACTGAAAATCAAGATCTTATTACTTAAGCGAACACTAAATATAGATAATTATTGAGTAATTCCAAGAAATTGTCATTTCAATAGTGAGAAAATTGGTTAAAAATACAATAATGTAAGAGAAAGTATGAACTATTGTTTGTATGGCTTTATTCTCTATTATGGATGGTTTCACACAAAGGCATAGATATAGTATAGTATAGTGTGTATTGAGTCTGTATTGGGACGAGTGCTCACATTCACTACTCATATAGCATACTATTCACTGAAAGAGATCCGAAACTCTCTCAACAGACACCACAGCTGTTCATTGCACTCAATATGAATGGTTTGTCCGTCGATTACGAACACAATATATTCCTTCTTTCTTTGCCTGCATTTTAAGTGACACAGCAGTGAAGACTTGCTTACATTCAATCAAAGAACAGCTCTTAGTCTTAAAGATCGCACTTTTAATAAGTTTAGAGAAACTTTTATATCAATGAAAACATGTATTTGTTTCGCATTTTTATTACATTACTATTATTTTTATAATTCATAGCCTTTTGTTTTGTTTACAAAACCAAATGTCAGACAATTAATAAAAGAAAATAAACAAATGAATAGTTGATAGCAATTAATTAGTAAATATTGATATGTTTTTATGACTCAATTTATAGTAAGAGTGAATGCAATGTAGACTTAGTCTAAGCTTTCATGAGATTTGATATGCATTGAAATATGCGATACTCTGAGCGATATTTTCAGTATTAATTATAGTCTCAATCGTTTTGTTTAAAATGCAAATAAGAAATGACTTACCAGTAGTTTAATTATTATATTTTAATAAAAGTTGATTATTATAAAATAGTGTTTAAATGTGTTGAATTTGATGCCACTCCCAAACGATCCCAAACCAAACACCAAATACTAATACTAAAACTCACTAAATATGTGAGTCTTTCTCAGTCTCTCTCAACTCAACTCAAACTGAGCCACAAATACATCAAATAAGGGCTATATTTGAGGGACAAAACAAAATCGTTATACGATTCAAGAATTTTGGGTTTATCTACTCTTTTATAAGCGATTTATTGTATATCACATATTAGTTAACATATTAAGTGTGCATTTATTAGGAAAACTGTATCCAATTCTTATTTAAATTTGATGTCCGAGTATTACTATTAATATATAGTATTATAGAAAATATATATCAATATATTTTCTTATACACTGTTTTCACTCGGACTGCAAAACAAAATGTAGGCAAAACCTAAAGGATTTCACTGCGCATGGCTTACAATCTAAGCGATCTCTCGTCTCTCTATCTCTCTCTATCTCTCTCCCTCTCTCTCCCTCCCTCTCCCTCTCTCTCTCCCAGTCTCGTCTCTCTCCCGCTCATAAGCCTAACGAGTCATTCAGTGTTGTGAGCCTTGCATTTGAAAACAACCTGAAAAGTCACAGTCAAAGAAAGATTAGTTTTGAATGCATGTAAGTATGTATGGAATAGAAATAAGTAATACACAAAAGCAGAGCGACATTTGTTAACTCTGTTGGGGTTTCTTTACAACGATCTACAATTTGAAGTTTTTTACCTTATCATCAATTATTTGGACCTAAATTATTATGCGTTTAAGTTTTTAACCACTGAAGGAAAATGTTATTCATTTTATTCAAATTCTTAATGCTTTCCAAATAATATACTAAACAACTAATAACTTATTTTAGAAAATAAATGCCTAACACTTATGAAAACAATGAGTTTTGCACTTTTGAGTCTTTTTAACACTTTTATTACTTAAGAAAACTGACTAATAATTCCTATCACAGAATATATTAATTCTATGACTGCATAAAGACATGATTGAAACAAATTTTTAGGTTCAATTATTTGTAATATATTAACTTATATTATAGATTGTGGTGGTTTTTGTTGAATTAATTTCTCACGCTTTATTAGTCGTTAAATATGATTTGAGATTAATTTGTTTATTGTTATAATTTATATTCGATAGCTTTGTCTTTATGTGGTATAAATCGAGATAAAGTACTTTAAGATAAGCACTTCTATATCTATTTAGCTCAAAATGTGATACTATTTTGGTCGACATCAGAGCAAAAGAAACAGTTGTTTATTCTATTTTCGTTTTAGGCAACAATAATTGCTATTCTGTTCAAAGCTATAGTAATCGCGATTATTTAATAACTTTTCTTCTTCATGAAAACAAACTTATAGTCATAAAAGTTTTTTATATAAAAAGCAAAATTTATAAAATATAGTATAAAATAACACATTTTCATGCAAACAAAGCAACACAATCTATTATTTCATGCCATTGATGCCAAAGCTATTCTAAAATTTGAAGCCTATTCGTTAGTTTCTGTGTTGAGAATCTCTAATTCGACACAAGAAGCTAATGAACTATAGGTTAGCGGTTACCAAATTTTATACATACGCCCGAAAGTCTGAAAAAAATATATCAAAAAAAGGCGTTTAAATATGATATCATTTGCATTTATGGTGTATAAATTGAAACAGACTTTAATGAATGCCAATTACATTAATAAACTAATGTTCTGATAAAAGGGGGAGAAATTATATGACCCCTCAACATATTCCTAACAATAATTTGAAATTATTTAGCGAACCCAACGAGACCTCTTTGCGAGTCCATTCTGAAGACCGACAGTCTCTGTAAACCCCACTATATGTCTGTTAAATAGCTTCCTATTCTAATGCTCTAATTGATTGTCGCCCCGACTTAATCACCAAAATTGTAGGCCTCTATTATTTGTTAAACTTCATTCAGACGTACCCAAGCTTTGAATTTCAAAGTTATGATATATAATGTGATGTTCAATCTTATGTTCACTTTTTATTGAAAATTATAAACAAACGCTTCTTTGTTAAACTCAACATTAACTTCGCTTAATATATTTTGCTTACCAGTCAGACAACTAAGTGTTGCCTTCGTTAGGCTTTTGTCCCATTAGTAAAAATAAAGGGCGGTTTTGCTCTTGTTATAAATAGAATTAAAGTTCACAAATTTCATGATAAAGTCTCATCAAATTCTTGGAAATATAGTTCTGAATAGAATGAGTCCGCATGTGGTCATCACTGATTTCCAATGCAAATAAATTGAAAAATCTTAGATTTTGAACTCAATATTTGAATTCCTTTGAATAAGAATAAAGATTTGTTTGCTTTTTAAAAACAAAATGCATGTTTCACTTCAATTAGAAGCTTATTTGCACAAAAGTTTAACATAAATAGAAGAAATCGATTCATTTATCTAAAACCAAAGGCAAAGGAATGCCATAAATAGCGATCAGAACAGAGACGGCATTTTTTTCATAGAGCTATTGAGTTCCCCAAACTTTGGAATTTAGAGTTAATATAGGGTTAGCCTAATATATCATCTGATTTACGATGTTTTATGTATTGGCAATAGTTTTAAATTTTGGGAAAGCTTAGAAACATTCAACTTAATAGAAAGTAAAACAAAATACTGTTGAAAGACCGGCGGGAATAATGGCCTCTTCTCTATTTGAGTGTAAAAATATTGTGCTTATTCAGCTTTTCAAAAGAATTTCTTCACCTAAATTATAAATAAAGATTTTCCAATGCATATAAACTAATTTTTCAGATAGTATGAGATTTGTGAAGCATAAGCTAAAAACTGTATTTATTTGACAAAATAGCTATAATATTGTGAATTTAGCAGAAAATGAATCTTAATATTATTTTATGAATAAATTAAGAATCACCGGTATGTGATTTTTAATGAACTCATCACTCAGTAGTATTAATATTGCTGTTTAAAGTTAAAAAGCAAACCCACAACAAATTTCAGTCAAATACTACGAGTTTGATTCCGCTTTTCTTCTGTGAATCGATAGTAAGTCGAGACCAGTGGGAGAGAAAACAGGTTTTTACAAAAGAGATTTTTTCAACAAAAAAACTTATGCACAGATTGGGCGTTATGTCGTTTTGATAATGACACCTTTGCACGTATTGCTTGTATAGTAACATCTGTTATAAATAAACACTCCAATTGAATAAATTAGTCTTGGATTCAATCCAAAGGGTTTCCAATCTTTTTTATTCATTATGGTCTGATTTTTTTCTCGCAAATAAATAAATAAACCAAAATTTTTTTATCGCTTTACTAAAAATTTACGAAATGTTAACAAAGAATCAATGAAAATAAAAGTTATTTATTTTTGAAATGTTAGAATCAGTTCATGAACGAAATACTTGAATCATGAATAAAATGTGAAATGAATGGAAAATATCATACAATACTCTGTAATACTTCAATGATAAAAATGTAGTACTTCTAGAATAAAATCGATTTTTGCCTCAAATATAGACTCAATGTGTAATATGAGAAATACTTTGTATGACTCAAATACGACTTGTAATAATTTGAAACAGAAACTTGTTTGTTATTTAAAAAGATAATAAATTGTTTTAGAAATAAAAAGTTTCGCAATTATCAATTTTTATTTATATGAATACTGAAGGATATGATTCTTATGTGAAAATGATCTGTAATTTGAAACAGGTATTTCTGAAGGATATTGGAATAATGATCTCAAATTATAATTTATGCTCATTTCAAAAAAGTTATAATTTCAGTGAAAAGCTGATAGAAAGATTAGTTTTCGCAATATATATATTTTTCTATTGGAACTACAGATTCTGTAATTCAAATAACTTTATATCATAAAAATATATAAAAACCTAGAATTCTATTAATTTGATGACTATTTTTTTATACTGAAAATAAAGATATTGATGAAAAATTCTTTCGTGAAATAATAAAATTTGATAATATATAGCCTTAAGTGGAAATTTTGAATGCCTGCCACTTTGAGTGAAATCAAAGTTTTCGCGTGACAATCATTTTTGCCTGGAGTACCATTTGTGTCAGTTGTGCCACGTTTTGCCCATCACTGCTTCAGACCAACCAAATTCTGGCAGAAAAATTTGTGTAAAATCAAATGAATAACCTAAAAATAAAAGCATTTAGTTTTTCAAACATCTAAAATGACATAATTTGAATGATTGTCAAATCACTATAATTTCAATTTAATTAGTCGTTAGTTAATATGCAAATAGAACCTGAAAGTGATTTAACAATTCGTTTCAGTTCCGTCGGTTTGGCTTACAATCACTCATGTTTTGAGTTCTAAGAAAAAATCGTTAGTTTAAATGAGTGTATATTTGCAAAACTTGAAAAAATTCTCTGAATTACTTAAGTTTTTATACTTTTGTAATGATTCAAATTCATGGAAGTCTAAGATAAAAAGATATTTCTTCCTTTCGTGAAAAGATAAGATTTGAAAATAGTAATAAAATTGATACGACAAATAAAAGGAGAAAATATAATTCGTTTTGTAACTAATGATTTCTGTTCGTGTAAATAAGAAGTTGTTGCTTCTTAAATATTATCTTAACATTTATGCTCATTTGACTCTTGAGGATATATTCGTAACTAATAATTAGTGAGATTGTGAATGACAGTAACTTAAACATTCTCATCAGCGAAAATAATCTTTATACTAAGTGTTTTTGGGTCGCGAACTCATGCCAACTGCTTTTGGCTCACCTATTATGAGCTCAACGTTTTTGCGAATCAGCACTTGTATAAAATGTTTTATTTTCATTCCATTCAATTAAACCTATTTATTAGTAAAGCTATATTTTCATTTAAGTGAATTTTTCATTACAGTCTATTTAGTGGCTCATTATTAACATAAATTAACTTTAGATTTTTCAATTGAATTATTTATAACTTTGTGAATAATGGCTGAGGTTTGCTTTTTGCTTTCATAATGCTCAAAATCTTTATCGATTCACTAAACTCTATTAATTCTATTGCAAACATATTATGGCTGAACTGCAATATATTTAATGTGTGAAATCCTGTATTAAAATAGACTTCAAGTAAATTATTTTGAGGAAAAAACAAAATAAATGAATAATTAGTGTTTTTTTAACAAGAGATTCTGTTAACAGTCACTTCCTTTTGCATTTCTTCATTTCATAGCATATATGATTGCAAATGACTTGAATGAATAAATTGCGAGTTTCGTTAAAGTCATACTTATATTCATCAGTCGAATATATGTTTGGCTTTTGCTCAAGTTGTAAAACATTGCCATAAAGTTGCCATTATTTCGCAACTCAACCCTACACTGAAGCCTAACCTATGATGTAAGCTAAGGTTGGATAGCCTTGAATGTACTTATTAGGAAGGTTAACTTATTTGATTAAACATCAGATTATTGAATCAAAACTTTGACAGCTATTATCAGTAAATCTACTTTTATTAATAGACTTATTTAGTTTTCAATATTAAAAGGATATTTATTTGTATGTGCAGTCATGCTTTCAATCAGTATTCTTTATCAATCTTTTTCATCAAAGAAGTATTGATAATATCTCATAATATTAACGTTTTAATAACTTTTTAAATAATATCAAATGATGAACGAATTGAATAATGGGTTTACTGAAAAATCAAACGAAACCTTATTTGAATAAAATATAAGTAATAATATTATAATATTCAAAAGAATATAATGAATGTCCGAAAGATAAGTAAACGCACAGATAAAGAAATATATTCTGACTTATTTAGGATCATATAATGTAAGATATATTGCTGTCTGCAATGCATCCTTTCCACTATTATTTTTTATTCGCATAAAATAATCAAAATAATAATTTTCCAGAATATAATGTAAGTGAAACTTCTGTTTTGTCTGAACCAAAAAATATAAGAAAATGCGAAATAAAAGAATAGCTATTTTTCATTGAAATTGAAGTAAAAATTTCATTATATTTAGTGAATATCATGTTTTTCAGACTTCAGTAATTCTATATTTTTCTATTTTTATTCAATGAAAAGCAATTTGTTATAAAAAGAATACGAAATTTAATTGAATTGATAACCATTGTTATAGTGAGTGTTTAGTTAAATGATTTTGTTGAGAAAAATAATATTAAGTAAATAATAATTGACACAAAGATATTATATACAAAATATTGGTCTGAAAGTATGGTTGTTAACAGTCTGTAACATGTTTTGCCTCAATCCAAATGCCAGTTGCAGTTCTCATACATTAAGTGGGAAACTCTATGCAACTACTGTGAAAGGCATGAAAGGCATCATTCATGAATCAATAAGCAGCCAACAGAACATGAACACTCTTCCATACTGAGTATATACAGTACTAGTATATAGTATAAGCTCAACCTATACTATACCAAAAGTAATCAAATTGAGTTGAGTTGAACACCAGAAAAGACTAATCTATCGCTTTCTCAACGATTCCTGCTTTAAGACACGAAAATATTTTTTTTGCACTTGTATTACTCTCAGATAATCATTCTTTTAATAATTATTTTCTTAATCAAATTGAGACAAATCTGATAACATTTTAATATTCATCTAAAGATGTATTTATAAGTTTAATCCTTTTGAACATTTTTTAATACTTTTAATTGGATACTAATCTAATACAATCGTTATCAGCGAAAGAGCTTATTATGAATACTACAGTATAAATATAATTATAGTGAATGGTTATTCAAAAATGAAAATAAAGCTCTGGGTTTTCTTCTAGTTTTTCATAACCATCAAAAGTAAAGGAAAAGAGCACTAGATTTAAATCAATTAAATAAAAAATTATCAATTATTACATCTTAAAAGTGAAATTTTTAGATAATTTATTATCTTTAATATTATAATTTTCAATCTTTTTCTGATGTTGAGAGAATAAAATTAAATTTCAAAAGGAATTTTCAAATATCAGTAAAAAAATGAATGCATGCCTTCAGAAACTATTCCGAAACTCCTTAGGGCTGAAGAAATAAATTTATGCCTTGAGTTAACATTTTGTTATTTCGTTATCTGTTTATCTTTTTTCTCAAACTTTTTATTTCTGTAAAATGATAATTATTATAATTTATTGAATCATTGATAATTTATTGAGATTTTGACAATTGTCTCCATTATATCTATTAAATTTCATATTATATTATGTATTTTTCACAAGTATTATTATAAGTGATAGTATGTATGATATACTCTCTAGAAGTAAAGCAAAAAAGGTTTATATGTGATTCTCTCGAATCGATACCATGTTTCTAAACTGCTTACAGCGTAACAGAGGATGATAGAGAATGAACATCAGTTTGTGTGAACCATCTTTGAAATCGAATAGCTTTCAAAAGTATTTTCTTTTACTCCTCACAAGTATAAAAAAGATTATCTTAACTTATTTCCACTAATGCTGAGTAGAATCTCAATTAATTTTTTCACTTCAGTTCAATGATCTGTATTATGAGGTTTTAAAAGAATACTAATTGATAGAAATTTATTATAAAGAGTATTTATTAAGTACAGGTAAAGATATCACATTTTCAAATGGACACATAATTCCTCTCATAATTAATTCATAAATAGTAGTCGTAATGATTTTTCTCATACAACAATTCCACGCTTGAATCGGATTACAAACCCAAAAAAGCTCAAATCTCACTTTCGTCATATGAAAAGTGTTGTTGACTCATATTTAGACTACATTTCTATTACAAACTGCAAAGATATATGAATAATAGTAAAATTACATTTTATGTTTTTCTTGTTGTATTTTCGATCTGAAATCGTTTATTGACAGAAATAATTTGGTGAATAATAATAATTATTATTATTATTGGTGAATTGAAATGAACTATAATGTGTGATTAAGAAAGAGGAAGATGCCCATGCTCAATCTCGACCAAGTTTTAGTGTTCGGAATTGCTAAAGTGTGCTAAAGCGTGTGTATCATTAATGAGCATTATTGGAATCGTTGTTGAAAAACTGAGATTTCTATCTTCAAAGCTTAAAATATTTTGTTGATAGACTCATACTCAATGAGAGCTTTTCTAATACCACTCCTAATTCTGCCATTCCATTAGTATTGGATTGACATTTAAATCACTATTGCTGGTCAATTACAATTAAATTTGAAATAGAGAAACTCACTTTGATTGTTAAACTACTAAGTTTTCAATGGAATCATCAAATTATAAATCAAATTTTCGGAATGCAATCAAATAAATTAAATAATTCTATGTGAAATATTTAAGGAAGTTGTAGTTGAGGTTATTGTTATTTCTCTTTCATTCCTCTATGTTAAGAATGATCAATTCAAATAGAGTGATAGTTTGACGGAAATGTTAAGGCAAGTTTTCATTTAAAATTATAGTAATTATAGATTTCTGAAATTAATTTATCAATTTTTAAATTCAAACATTTTAATTATATCGAGAGAATAACTCATTGCAGTTCTTCTTAACAAATGGGAGTGTAATTGAGATGGCAATGGAATTGGGATTGAATTGTTTAAATTTTAATGGACTAATAGTGGCAAAAACATTTCAATCTATAATTAAGGATCAATATCATCATTGAAATTATACCTGAAGGCATCAAATTATACTAAAGTTTTTTCAGACATTTAATAATCAAATTTTAGCTACAATTCATTGATAGTCTGTTTCTTTGAATTCAAATTATGAGAAAACTATGAAAAAGTTTGAACATTAGAATTATTATATAAATATACTGTACTTTCAATAACAGATCTCTGAAAAAACAAACACACTCTAACTCAGTAAAAAAGAAATTTTCTATCATAACTAATAGAAGCAAAGCTGCAAAATAGTTTGGCTTTTATCTGAACAATGAATACAACGAAATATTAAGGCTTCACAAACCAATTGGAGCTTAAGTTTTAGAAAACTCGAGCTATCATTCGTTGACTTCTTTTCTTTAGATCATGAGATGTGTGAGTGAGTGAGTGAGTGAGTGAATGTGTGTGTGTGTATGTGTGTGTGTGTGTGTGTGTGTGTGTGTGTGAGAGAGGTTCGTGGAGCCTAAGGCTAATGCAATGAAAATCATGCCGTGAATAATAACTTATTGACAATGTAAAAGCTTGTAATGTAAATTAGAGCCACAGATATCAGTGTAGAAAAATTATTTATTAGGTAATATCTGAAAATCTTTTGAATCAAGATAATAAAGATATGATTGTTGAAAAAGTATTTTTTTTAATTTCTTAGAAATAAAGTTCACTCAAATGATAGTTCACTTTAAACTTATCAATATTCATAGTCAGCTCTGATTTAAATTTACAAGACATGAGTCATTAAAAAATGTCCCCAGGCTTTCAAGAAAAAAGATAAAGTTAAATGCCTTTAATTTCAATGTGAAAATACTTTAGAGGTTCGTGTACTCTATATTTACTGTTTATTAGTCAAGATATCAAGAAAAAAATATGCAATTATTGTAATTTTCCACAAGTCTCAATGCATTCAATTTTATTTATTCATTCAATATATACAGTCATAAAATCTGTGAAAGAATCCGAAAATCAGCACAAAATTCAGTGCTTTGCACAGTATAAGAGGCGGTCATTCTGTTTATATAGATATCACTGCTTTCCTAAATTTATATCAAGATTAATGTTAATATTGATTTTATGTTTCTAACAGCAGATCATTTGAGTCCTTTTGATTAGATATAAATGAATAATAAAATGAAATCATCGAAAAAGAATTGTATTAAGACTTGACTTCAGACAACAATTAAAGTAAACAAAAGTAAACTTAATTAAAGTGCAAAAATCGTTTCCTTTCACATAGTTTTAGCTTTAATAGTGTTATATATCACTGATAGAAAGCCATGAAAACTTAGATCCCTTTCCAAGACATGATAGCATTGTCAATACAGTAGTAGATATGAGAACTGATTGTGAACTACTTGAAGATCAAGTGCTATTCTCTGGTGATATTCTAATAAAGTCTAACTAATATTGGAGTTTTTATCATAAATCATCTCAAGTATATAAGAGGCTTGAATTTCAAGTTGCTCTCAGTTCTGTTATCTAATCAATATTACTATATCTTTATCGAAATTGCATTGTCTGTACTTCACTTCTTTATAACTATCGTTGTTTGGCATTCAATTTAATTGTCTTTAGATTATTGCATTAGGTTTACATTTATTCAATGCATTTTTCATACAAGATTCAAATATTCCGAATTCAAAATACATTTTATAAACAATTTCAATAATTCTAATATTTTAGGCTCTATTTCTAATTATAATTTAGAGAATAGAGAATCAAATCAACATCTATTTGATTATTCCATGAATTCTAAAGATTTTATACATTATTTTAATTTCACAATAATTCAAATAAAATTCAAAATATTTTCAAATTAAATTGATTGAAAAAAATTTGACGAAATTATAATTAATA
>JAQFXV010000773.1:0-18074 GCA_034694065.1 Camisia spinifer
TAAACTTCGATTAAATATTTAATTTAGTCTAAATTTTCTACAGAAATATATTTTGAAACTTGTCCAATACATAATATGCAAACAATAGATCACAATTAAACGAAAATCTCAAAAAACATTATATGTACTTATCGGCCCTTCTTCTTATCGGTCCAATTGTTCTTTTTAAACATGGATTGAGTTTTTTTTATCGCTTTTCCAAATTTATTTGATTAAAAAAACTCTTCTTTTTTCAAGTTTTAACTGATTGTTGAAACTATTTAGTAAATTATTCAACAACAAAAAAAGTATCCAAAAAATAATATCATCTGAATAACGATGATATTTAAAAATCGAAACAATCATTTAAGACTCGCTTTAGAGTTAAAATATGTTTTCCAACGATTTTCTTCGAGTCATGACATACAGAAAATATTTAATTTACATTCTTTTATTAATTATAGTAATTTGTTGATAATTACAGTAAATGGGCATAAATATAAAAATTCATGCAATGATGAAATGGCAAAAAAGCCCTGTTCTCACTCTTTAGTTCTGGAAATTTTTGCATTGAATTCATATAAGATTTCACTTTTATAAATGTGAATTTTTTGAAAAGAGCATAACTAAGAATAACAATGCATTTCTCTATCTAACAAATGCTCAATCATGAATTTATGCCTATGAATGACTTGTGAAAACTTTGACAAAATTAATAAAATCACAAATACGTAAGCAAAATAACTTCTTGCGTAATAAGTATTTTGTTCTAAATTAATTCCTATTTCATGTCTTCTGGAAAACCTTTAAAAATTTTTAAATATAAGACAGCTTTTATTGAACGATCTGTTGTAAGAAATAATCTTAAGTAGAGAAATACCTGATGAGAAGTAAATGCAGAAAATGAAACTGTTTGGTGGTTTCGTATTTGATATACGGAAACATTAAACACATTCGAGTGAATGTAACTCAATGTATCTCATCGTGTCAGTCATGTCAGCGAATTGCATGTTTTATTGGGGGGAAAAGCATTGTGGGGTTTCATTACAACAATTCTACTCTACAGTAAAGCTTTGTTTTAGAAAAATTTATTCATCGACGAGATGTTGAGAACTTAGGCGGTCAGCTCTTTCTAGTTGTGTTCTCAATCTCTATTGTTTTGGGAACTTTATCGATACCAACACTACTGTTTCATCTGATAAACATTCAAACTTATCAAAAACTTCAAATATTTTTATTACGTGATTCAAATTAGTTTTCATTTTACAGCTCTAAACAAGAAATTATTAATTTATTTCTAAAGATTTTATTTCTAATGTAAGTGAAAATTAGTTACAATACAATCTCAACAAACTTATTGTAAATATTGTTTTTCACTTAAATCTCGAGAAGTCATCTCTTGCCGAACAAACTACTGAACAAACTATAAATTGATTGAGAGTAATGGTAGTCTTCAATACTTCTTTAACATGTTTACCACCAGTGAACGCACAACCATTTACGATATTGACAACAAGTCTTCCAACCTCTCCGTGTCCTCTAATATCTCCATCTTTACCATCGAGTCAAACGTGTTCATTAGCCACTTCACCGACAACTGCATTTCCTATTCCTAGTCCACTCACTAGTCCACTCACATTATCTCCAATCAATTATTATGCCTCACCAGGAGTTGTCTTACAGCCGACCACATGGAAGCAATCATAGTAAGTTATAATAATATGGGGTTTGGAAGGCAAAAACAGCCTTAGGGTCACGTGTTTACTATGAATGAGTTAACTGTATCATATTTTAGATGACAGTTAACTCATTCATACTAAGCATGTAAACTTAAGGCTCTTTTTGCCTTCTAAACCCCATATGTTCCTCATTTCATTATTCATACAAATATCAATTTCATACTTTATTGTATTAATTTATTTTTCAAATATCTCGATATCGTTTAGCAAATTAATCGATGCTTACAATTATATCGAATATTATTTTATATACTCCCATAACATTGTGAATAAAAATTATATTAATTAAATGATAGTATAGAATTGGTTTATTAAAGAGCTCATAAAATGAATTGCCTAACTTTGCTTAGAAGATAACGTTTACTGCAAATGTCTCTACAGGTGTATATTGACAATAGTGATGAGCCATTCATTAACTTTAATGTTTTAATGAGAGAATTGATCTAAAATAAGACTCAAATTTGATTTTCAAATTGGTTTTTATGAAAATTAATGGGGATTTCTCTACTCAATTATAGCGTTTTTTACTTAATACACTTTGCTTTAAAATTTGAGATTTGCACTAAAATTCCTACTATTGAAGAATACCTGTATATTTTATGAGTTTTATCTGTGGATGTGCTTCAGTCAGTGTATCATATCTTTAGATAATTTGCGTTAAAATTACATTGTTATAACAATTTTTCGCGTGATATCACATATTTGAATGGGCAATAAACTTAAATACAACTTTTTCAATCAGGATTCATAATAACTTTATGATGAATAAGTAAACAACGATTCTTTTTGTAACTATTAATTGGCGTCAATTTTCTATTTGAAACAAATAAAAATATCAAAAACAAAACATTTAATGCAATTAAATTGCAGGAAATATATGAGTCTATAAAAATAGTTTAATTATATAACAAATCTGATTGAACTTCTACTAAATAAAGTCTATTTTTAAAAATTTATTGCAAACTCACAATAACGCCTAAACTTCAATTCAATGCTAATTACAATAGAAGAGTAGAATAAAAAATGTTTTTGGTTGTCCTTAATCATGATATCAAATAATTGAAATATTTGAATGTTTCTCAATGTTAAGATTGAAAATGAGAATATTTGCTAGTTTTAGATTTAGGCAAAACCTTTTGAGTATAAACTAAATAAAGGCAAAAACTTTTTACAATATTTTGAGTATAATTTAGAATTATTTGATTTTAAGTTATACAATATTTGCATTTAATTGTTTAGTGGGATGGAACAGGTCTGGCTTTTAGAATTCAATCGTTTGTTTTCAAGCTACTACCAACAAATATGGCTGCTTCAGTCCGTTGATTATCGACCAATTGCTAACAATTCAATTTACACATTTGTTGATTCTGCAAAAGTTCGATTTTGTTGTGATGTAAGATTAACACAAATATTAATAACAAACACACTTTAAACATGCTTTTACTTTCCAAGTAATCGAAAGATTAACTGAATCAGTTCAGAAAAATTCTTAACAATTTTATAAACCAAATTTGTCAAAATTTAATTAAAGAAATGCGGTCACGGCTGGACTTCTATGAAAGGAAGAGTTGCATTTTGGTTCGATCTTCTTCCTCCTTACTATACATATGGTTTCGTAGCATTCAAACTATATGGACAACAATGTGAAAGATGTAAAACAGAGCGATACGAACAAGCGATGTGGTATCCCGAAGAAGTTTGCAAAGTTTGTTTTATAATAAGTTCTAAACCTTATCGAATAAGAGTGATTCAAAATAAATCTAATTTTTAGGTATTGGCTAATCTTTATAATAAAGTCGGACAAATTTTTTATGGCTTTTATCGGCCGCCTATTGAAAAAACTCGTCGTTCTGGTAAACCCAGAACTCCTCATAATAATGAATTGTGTCAGGCGTGTAAAGATGGCTTATGTGCTGATAGAAAATGATTTATTTCATTACTATTTTATCGTTCACTAAATAAAAAGTGAAATTCAATGAGAATAATCTTAATTTAAATTCTTATCTCACTTTTCCTTTGCTCAAAACCGTTAAATTATTAAAATGTTAAGTATATTATAAAAACAATTATTAAAGTCTAAACGCAAACATAGCTCTGATATAATATGAATACAAGTATTTGAAGCCTTTCTCGATTACATAGTGGAAAAGTGAACTTTGCGAGCAGTAAATGATAAATAGTGATAATAATGTCGTAACTCTAATACAGTAATTAAAATGATGCATAATATAAAAATCAACAATCATTTAGTAATTCAAAATTGCTATTTCATTATTCTATACATTTATACCTTTTATTATAATGTATTTTTCCATTTCATACTTAAAAATGTTCTCTTACTTCTAATAAATTTATATATATTACAAAACATGGTCTGAATTCATTAAAAGTTATTCAGCGCAATAGAGTCTTAATTTCTAAATTTTATAACTTTATAGACTGTGTCCTCAAATAATTTGATTATATTATCGCTTAAATTACTTTCAAATCATTTTATCGAACAAAACCAAACTAAATTACTATTGAACAATATTTTAGAAATCTTTCCAAAATCCTTTTTTAAACAGTTTTATTGAAAAAGTCTCTTCAAGTTTTGTAAATTTTGTTAAAAAGAAAATTTTTATTCATTCAAAAAATTGATTTATTTTATCTTCAATTTGATTTTGACTGCAGAAAACCTATTTGAATATTAAGTTTCTTCAATTAAGAGTATAATTTTTTGTACTTATATTCTTGAAGTGGAAAAATTATTCTCATATACAATTCTCATCACAATATATTCTTTATTATAATAGAATTTTATATAACAATACGACACATAATTATAGTATAAACATAGGTTAATGAAGTTTTTAAAAATCAAAAACTGAATCTTTGCTAATGAATAAAACAATAGGTATTTTGGTATTTAATATATTATTAATTCAAAACTATATAAAGCTTTGGTTGATAAATAAGTAATGCAAAGAAGATTTCTGAATAGAAAGTTATTTTTCATGTTCTAGTTTAAGAATTTATTCAATAAATAACTAATTTTGATTAACTTTTACACTAAGAACTAAGTTATCAAAAGTTCTTTGCGAAGAATACAATACAACTTTAAAGTAATTGAAATTCAGTTAATTTACCGGTAAGTTATTTTTGTTAATGAACTCTAGTTAGAGAAAAACTATTACAAGAAAGCATAGTAAGTGAGACTTAATATGAGTGCATTTGAAACCAAATTTAGAAAAAGTTCATCTTCAATAAGCATTTTTATACATTTTTGATAAATGGTTTATCTGTATTTTGAGCAATAAGTTGAGAAATAACGAGTTTAATAGTTAGAACTTTTAATCAACAAAATACGATGTTTTCTCAAAAACTATAAAAGTTTAAGACCTTATCAAAACGTAAACAAAAAGTATAAATATGACAACTATTGATGACAAATAGTTTTTTCTCTCATTTTGTAGATTAAAAGTTCTGACTATTAAGCTCTCTATTTGTGAACTTATTGCTCAACAATACAGATAAAGCATTTATGAAAATGTATAAAAATGCTTATTGGAGATGAGCTTTTTCTAAATTTCGTTTCATTTACACACTCTTACGATTAGCCAATAATTGCCATCTAATCACTTAAACTTCACATAATGATCATTTTTGATAGAACTCGTCTCTAGTCATCAAATTGTTATATTCGCAAAAATCAATTATTCAGACTTTAAATATTAGGTTATGATTAAACTCTAACAATCATTAAAAATCATTAACATAAATAAGTGAATCCAAATTGAACCTAAAGTTTGACTTTAGTTCAAATTAATTTCTATAATCTTGAAATAAAGTTCATTTTTGGTAAACTTTTAAACTATTTCTAAACATAATCTTGAACTGAAATAAGTGATCAATTGTGTGAATAATTTCAACTCAGATATAATTTTTGTATATAAGGCTTTGTAAGACCAATAATTATAACCATTTTTATAATTTTTGTTATTGATTAACATTAAGTATATTTTATTTCATCAATTTCTTTATATTTTATACTTCAATGGCTTTCACAAAATCAATTATTAGTAAGTATTAAATAATTAAAGTTTAGTAAAATCTCATTTTATTTAGTTTTTTCAGTTGTAGTCCTATTGATGTCAATGACATTACTTAAAGCCGAAGAATCTGAGTCTATGAGCGAAATGACAACTGATATAATAGGAGAGGATGAAGAACAGACATCAACCCTAAGCTCATCCGAATCTTTGATCCAAACTTCAAGTGATTCTCAGACCGAAGACACAACTGATGAAACAACTAATGAAATAACTGATGAAACAACTGATGATTTAACCAATACTTCAACAGACGAAATAGTGATAGAAGAAAGCGAGTCTTCGGATAATAATTCGAGTGAATCATTATTGGATTCAAACGAAACCCAAAGTGTTGTCTCAGGATATAGTGGTTTCGATTATAAGGAAAGTTTTAATGGTTCGGTTTTCAGCTGTTATGGACGCTCTTTTGGTCAATACGCAGATGTGGACAAAGATTGTCGAGTATTTCATTTGTGTTATCCGTTCTTCAACTCAACAAACGATGAATTACTTTATCAAAGAATCACATTTTTATGCGATGACGAGTCTGTCTTCGATCAAAAACGATTCATTTGTGTCAACAATTCCACAGTTGAACATAAATGCAGTGAATCTGAGCTTTTATACCAAACAACAAATCAAGAATATCTCATAAAAGTATTTTCTCAGAACGTTTCGCCTATTAATGAAGTAAATGGTGAAGAAGAGGCAGAAGAGGCAGAAGAATCGAGTTCTGGTTTGAGCCCGAGTTGGTTCAATTGGCTCTATCCTAAATACAATTAATGTTTCATACTTTCTATTTAATTTTTTAATAGTTTCAATTGTCATTTTATTTGTCTATTTTATATGCAATTCTATTTTATGAAAATTATTTCAAATTTTAAATAATACTGCATTTCCATTATTAAACCATTTCTATAATCACTTGAATTGTTTGTCTTAATACTTATGAAAACTTCAGTTTAAACTAAATTCAATCAAAATACTTAATGATTGATATTGTAGTTAAAGCTATGAATGAACTGAAAACTGATTATTTCAGTTGAATCTAAGTTTTAGCCATTAATTGATTGAACTTTTCATAAAATTGTCAAAACTTTCCAAAAGTTTTGAAATGTTATGAGAAGAGAAAAGTAGCGAAATCTATATGTTATTGAACAAAACCTATTTGTTTACAATATATTCAAAATGATAATTATTTGTTTCGATTGAATTGTTTTATTGTAAAGTTATTTTTCGTTATTAAGTAATAATTTTTAATAAAATCTAAACATTAATCAAAGGACAAATGTCTTCATCAAAAAGAAAACCTAAAATTTTAGAAGAATTGAGTCGTGAATTGTTTTGTGAATGGAATGATTGTTGTCTTGTTTTCAATGATTTAACACTTTATTTACAACATTTACGTAAAGATCACATAAATATGTATTTAATTAAAGAGATAGAAAACGATTCAAACAACGAATCATTTGATTGTCAATGGATTGGTTGTGAAGAAAGCAATTTCGATAATTATTCCCATTTTCGTCTCCACGTGAGTTATCATGGATTTCATCAAAAACTGATGAGCACTGGATTGACAATTATGAAAGAATTAGGTTTTTATAAAGATTGATATAATATATAATTAATACGAATATAAATAATTGAACATTAGGTCCGAATACGGAATGTAATCACGATTGCAGTGCAAGGAATGTATTGCCAGAACTGCCGAATGTATTCGTCTGCGGATGGAAACAGTGTTTCACTGAATTCTTGGACAGCGAATCATTCTATAGACACGTTGACACACATGCGACCGAACCTATAATTCCTCCCATTTCTAGGGATGAGTTGAAGAAAACTAAGTTTGCGAAGTGTTTATGGATCAGCTGTGAGTCTGCCTTCACTTCGAGATCACATTTAAAAGAACACTTGCGATCACACACTCAGGAGAAACTGATTGCGTGTCCCTCTTGTGGTGCTATGTTTTGCAATAAAACTAAATTTATTGACCATCTCTACAGACAATCAACAGATAATGTAAATAATAAAACCGATTCATTGACAATACATGTGTCTAAAAGTAATGACGAAACGATTACAACTTTGACAATACAAGTCCCACAACAAACAGACGAATCTTCACTTCCACTCAATAGTCAGAACTCTTCAATACTAATTCAAAACCTGAACAGTGATAGCGAACTAATGATAATAGATTTGGCAAATCCTGCGCTTTCGAGACAGCCCTCAAAGACTACAACAATTAATGAGAGCTATCAGTGTTCGCACTGTTTCCGTGATTTTGCGACTCAATCACTACTTCGCGAGCACTCGCGCTCTCATATAAATAAATATAAGTGCGATGTCTGCCAATTGACCACTTCTTCTCCGTCAGCTCTTAAACATCATAAGACTTATAGACATGAAAATGAAAGACCCTTTTGTTGTAAGTTTTGTGACCTTAAGTTCAAGTCTCGATCAGATCTAAGACGACATATCGATACCCATAACGAAGAGCCGCCATTCAAGTGTTCGCTTTGCACTTTTCAATCGCGTTGTGTCCACACATTCTCTAAACATCATAAAGAAATGCATTTAGCGGTTAAATCTAATTATGTTTGTAATGAATGTGATAAGAAGTTCAGTCGCGGAAATAACTTGACTCGACATTTGATATCAATTCATAAATATTCTCTACCGAACGGCTGCTCAAGATTTCAATATCAGAAACAAGAAGACGGAGATTATAGACTAGTTATTAAATCAACAAATAATGACACTTAAAATTGTTTAAATTCATATTTAGCTCACACTTAACATAATCATGTTTTTAATTGTTTTTAAAGATAAAATTTTTAAACATTAATTTAAACTCAAAAACAGTCAATTAAGCGATAACTGAATTTATTTATAAAAATTTGTCATTTCAATCATTAATGCGATTTTGAGGAAAGTTGTGTTCAAGTTATTGAAAAATTTGTGATTTATTTGAATTGTATTCAAATATTAATACTAGAGATCAATACTAATTAACAAAATATATTTTGCTCTCAATCGCTAGCATTCTTCTAATTGTTATCATTAATACTAAGTTATCAATGTTTCAAATGTGAAGATTAGGTTCAATGAGTTCTTTTTCTAAAGTATTTTTTCATTTGAAATCATAATTCATTTGAATGCTGATAAAGTTAGTCGTTCTCTGACATCAAATTTAGCACTAAATTATTTATCTCTATTTTTATATTTTTAAAAATCATATAATTTTCATAATTAAGAGGAAAAAGAATCTCAGAATTGCTGATAATTGAAGTAAATTATGGAAAAATGAAACGATTCATCAAAATTTGAAAAATAAATTATGACTCGCCTAAAGAGCAGTTTAAAGAACACATCTGTTTCTCATCCTCTCATTATTGAAGAGATTTATATTTTGAAGAATATATTTTTGATATTAGGAATGAAATACTGAATTTGATAATATGAGGGAATATTACTTATAGTAATAATGATGAATTGTTTCCTTTATAGTAAAGATGAAATAATTGTGAACATGAATGAGATGAAAGGCATTTTAGATGTAATTTTCCTGTTCATACGTTGAAGAGTAAAATGAAATGTTCAGACCTATGGCTTGTTTCCGGTCTGTTGAGGTCTAAACGGAAGTAAATTTTCAGACCAATATTGAGGCATAAATAGTAAAGCTTAACAACATATACAGTTGAGTCTCATTGGAATGACTTCTAAGAAAATGAATTAAAACTGATTCATGTGTTAGGCTTGAGAAAGAGCTTTAGTGGCGAAAACGATGAGTTCGTGTTCGCATCCAATATAGAAATTATGCGCTACTGATCATTATTGGATTGTTTATTACTATTAGATGTTAGGATTTCACTCATACAGTACTGTAGAGTAGAGTTACTAAAAGAGAATTGAAAGAGAAGAGAAAGAGACGACTATCAGAAAGTGGGGGGCATTGAACCAAAGCAGGAATAACTGTCACCAATTGCTATGAGGAGTATGAAGAGCACAATCATAAATGGTGTGCCCGGATGTGCAAATCATGTCGACACGTGTCTCAGACTGATTACATAAATTGTGCATTAATCTAATATAGAATTATGAACAACATTTAGTGACCTATTTTGCCCTCAACTCCCTTTTTCAATGGCAATAATAATCAATCACATTATACGCGTTCTCATAAAATTTCACATTGCATACAATATTACTTAATAGTCTTATTACTGCCTTTCACAACACTCATTGTGGAGCGTATTATGAGAATTAATAGTCATCTCATGGTATGCATCATTTTCTTCTTTGATTTACATATTACTGCTTGTATTATATTGTATTGCATTCGTGTTCTCTTTGCTTTCCAACATTTTTCATAATTCTTTTCACTCTATTTGATGTTCAAATAAAATGACATTCGAGTTTTCCCTAATGTAATAATATTTATTACTGTAAGTTTGTTTTGCCATTTTATCATTAATTTTTATTCAGAAAATGTCACATCAATTTGTAGGGACTCTTAATTTCGATTTTTTTTCCATCAAACCTTCTCAAAACACTTGAACTTAAATTCTCATTAACTGCAAAAATACTAACTAAATGCTATATTAAAAATAATTTCTTTTTGGAAAGACTCACTGAAAACTAAATACCAGAATCTGATGGTCTTATAGAATGTAAGAGAAACTAAAGGAAAGAGGTCTGAGGTCTAAACTGACTGCTTCATTGAAACTGCATATGAAAAGTATAAGGTTTAAACTATAAAAGTATTGTCATAAAGACTATCACTGTATCATAAATTGATATTTTACTTTATGTGATTCCGAAACATCTTTAAATAGTATTCATAAACAGAATAAACTTAAAGATAAATCACATTTTATTCAATATTATTGCCAGAACTCAACAGGAAATAATAAAAATAGGATTCGACTCGTTCGACATCTAAACCAATAAATTCGTTTGAAATATTTAAAAGTTTAATAAAATTTTGAAAATGGTATTTATATCAATACTTAAATTGATGTTTAAGAACTATAAAATTTTGTTGAAAAGAATATTTTAGGAAAATCTATATATATTTTTGAGACCAGGAAAATAAAACTGAAATGGTTTAAACTGACAATATTTTTGTAGAGAAATGAATTCGGAAAACTATTAATGGAATCAGATTTAAGATGATTATTATAAAAGTAAATAAAGAAGAAATTATTTTTGAATTTGATTTTATTGAGAACATAATGTAATCGCAAGTTAGGTTATTAAAACTTGACTTTTGAGTATTGTTTTTTTGATAACACAACTGGAGTCGGTATTGAAGAACCACTACAAGTATGATTTGTCATCGAAAAATGACAAGAAAGTAAACTTTAAATAATAAATTTGTTGTGAGATTCAATACATGTTTTGTTTTGAGATAGCAATAGATCCAAAGACACACAATAGTACTAAAGTCTTGAGAGCGTTAGCACATTAATGATCAATCACATTAATCAATTAATTAATAATAAATATCCACTCCGATTATCAAAAATTAAACAAATGTGTAATCATATAAAAATATTATATCTCCTTATTTTCAACGCTATGTTTAGTTCTTTGATATCAGAGTAGAGAACATAAAAGATCGTGTATTTATTTTTTGTTAATTTAAATATTTAACAGCATTTGAAATAGAAATTAAATTTATACTCATGTAATAATTTGTGCCAATGCTGGAAATTTGAATATCACTTAAGTGTAACTTAAAATTTAATTTGATTATAAAATTGTGATGAGTTTTTGTCTAATGTAATGTAATTATCGATTTTTTGTGTTCAATTATATCTACAATAGTTTGAATGAAATTGTTTTATTTTACTTCCACTAAAACAGTTATACAATTTTTACAATGGAAGAGAAAGTCATATCAGTTCAAATTGATTAAAATATTTAGGGAGAGAAGTAAGTTATCAAATGTATGGTAACATTTGTTCGCTTCTAATTTCAATTCAACAACAATTTTGGAATGAATGTGTGCAATAAAGTTAGAGTAGTTTTGTTTTGAAATCAAAATTAGTGAAATAAGTTATTTTGAATGTGCGAAATGATTTTCATTGTTTTTCGTGCTGAGTCTTGAGATACAGTAATGTTGTAGTATCACAGTTATTATATCACCTTATGATTAACTGTACTCTCACTACTCACACGTCTCTATTTACATATAATGACTTTAAAGCTAATTCTTCTCATCAATAAATTGCAAAAATTTCAACTAATAAGTTCAGATCAAATTATTTCATGAGCGGCAAAAACTTCAGACACACCCAACAAATATCACAAAAACCACAATTAATAAATTAAAGATAGGTGTGAATGAAATTAAACAATAGATATGGCAGTAATGAATATAATGTGATAAAAAATTGTGTTGAAGTTTTCCCTGCATTCATATAATACAAGCACCGATTGTGCAGGAAATATATTTGAATAAAATATAGATTTTCTTCAAAGCTAACAACCAAAATAGTGTAAACATTTTGAGCGAAAAAATGTTACCATATCCTTGATATTCTTTTTTTAATACAATTTTTCTCATCAAACTTCTCAATTCATACCAATTCAAAGCAAAATTTTAAAAAACTCAAAAAAGATTTTATTACTTAAACATTTAATAGGTATTGAAGGGATTCAATCGCATTCTTATTAAGAATTGAATAGAAATTTCTATATAAGAGATTCTATATGAGAATAAAAGATGTGTAAATTATATGTTACTTCAGCTAAAGAGCAGATAAATAACATTAATTTATTAATTTCCTAATTAATATAAAAAGGTTTTTGTTAATCGAACTGTTCTGTTAAATAATCTAAAATTTAGAATGTTTGTAATCTAAACTTTTTGAAGAATAATAAAATCTTTTTTGCCAATACTTATGAGTAGAAATTTGATATGACTCAAGTCATTAGAATCAGATGCATAAAAGATTTAGTTCATGCGTCTCGTCACTAATTTCCAGCAGCAGTTACTAATTGTTAGAAGAGATCATTTGGTCATTATGTAGGAAATTAATTAATGACAAACTAAAGAAATTCAACATTTATAGAATTCCGAAGTGGCTGAAAATGTTAAGTATTGTAGACTTGTGTGACAATACAGTATATTATAGACTGTATTTAATCCCTATTTTTTGTACAATTAAAATTGCAAATCATTTTTACAAATAGCAAAAAACACCCAAAAAGTAAAATCACAGACAAAACCCAAAATAAAAAGACCTCATTATCTATATTTTAATGAAACATTATTTCAACTAATTTTAGTAATTTGTGGTTTCTTATGACGAATATTGATTCCAATAACATAACTTTCTTTCATAATTCTGTACAAGATTTACACTACGATTCAATCTATGCTTTTCTGTTTCATATTTGAGTGCAAAAATGTTTTGCTGACATAACATAAAGGAACATAATCTTAATATCAACATAATTATCTTCAAAAAGTGATCATAATTTTCAATTACTTAATTGTATATTTTGCTAAACATAACACGATATTAAGAGATAATCAATGAATTGTGTTTGAAATAAGTATTTTGTAAATAAAAGATGATATGCAAGTAAAAAGAATTGCAATATTCACTTAATACTACAGTAGTTCAGAATTGTGTAGAATTTATGGTTTATGAGTGAAACTCATTTCTCTCATTGCATTTCCATAGTATTAACTTAACATTACTGTTACTCTCAATGTGTGTATTGTGTGTATGCATTTGTCTATGCTTTTGTCCCCATTTTGGTCTTTATTGAATTTATTAAATTAGTGGCTTTAACTGTTGTATTTGTATGCGAAGTAAGCGCGAGATATACTGCTATTTTGGAGTACTATTCCAGTGCTTATACATAACCATAGCTAACATAACAATTGTACAAACGTTTTTGGGTAGTAGTAGTAGTAGTGGCCCAAAACTCACTACAAATAAAATTATGATATTTGAAACAGTAAAGCATTCCTACATAAGCCATATCAGTATGAAAGAAGCCTTAGGCAGAGGCTGAAGAGTGAGAGGCAGTCATAGGCACGGGAGAAAATAAATTACATTAAGAATACTCTGCACGTCAATACTTTCGTACACCAAAAATATACGAATGTATAAATTCTTGATATGGAATTTCAAGCTATTTTGTTAAGGTTTTATATACTTATGACTTCTGTCACAACTTAGCCATTGTTTGAGTAAAAAACTACTGACACTTGTTTAGAATTTGGTTAAAAAGAAGATTATTTGTTAATCTTTAAAGAGTTGCACTTGTTTTATGTTAAATTGATTTGTACTGTGACTAGTATTCAAGACATCCTAATGAGGAGTGGTTTCTAAATGATCGAGATCTGCATTCAACTGGATTTACTAGAAAACATGCGATGGTTTGCTGTTAACACGAGGCCACCATTGATTCTGAGGTGACATTATTAGAGGACGGTCTCGAGTCTTTGGTCGAGTTATTATTGTTGTGACCATTACTTTCTCCTTTAGATGTGAAATGAGACTGAATATGACTTTCGAGTTCAGTAGATGAGGAACATATTCTGTTGCAAATACTACACGCCATCTTCCAGGACCAGCCCATCGGTGATGTGCTTCTGTCAGAGCTATTATCATCCGCATCGATATTTCTTCCTTTTAGACTACGCGGTGATAGAGATCGTGAATCGCTGTCTGATTTAGTTGAGCCGCGATCGTGATCGTCATCATCGTCATCATTGTTCAGATTATGACCACTTAAATGATGATTGTTTGACATTTTCATCATTTGAGCAAAATGTGCAGCCGCTGAAGGGTTTCCACTCATTAGATTCAAAGGGTTGACACCCATTCCATAATCAGTTCCATTCATACCACCTATAAATTGGATTATTAGTAAAAACATATCAAAAGCATAAAGTATAACAATATAATACCATTCATGTAAGATGAAGGAGACATAAAAGGGAAAAACATTTCTGGTGCGGGTCTCGAACCATAATCTCCTTGTTTTGGTGGAGAAATATGCAAATTCGGCAAATCAATAGACATCCGACGACCTCTTCTCGAAGAACCATTGCTCCACATATGAGTTCCCATATGAACCTAAGTATCAGTTCAATTATTTAATAAATTCAATTTTTAACTTTATATCAATTGATTTTTATAAATTCAATTAGAGAGTCAATGACTAACCTTTAGGTTACCCTTTGTTGTGAAAGCTCTGCCACATATCGAGCATTTGAAGGGTTTATCACCAGTATGTGTCCTCATATGTATCTATTGATCGAATTGATATTAGTTTAGAGAAGTCAGAGTCAAATTCGATGTTTATTTTATGAGTTAGAAGTTAAAGCATTGTTTACCTGAAGCGCTGAACCACTAGAGAATGGTTTATTGCACACGTGGCAGACATGTTTGGGAGTTCCCGGCGGTCGAGGCAATAGTTTAGAAGATGAACTCTGTTCTGTAGGTGAACAGCGTTTCTCATTAGAATTGGAACTACCGTTGGGTGTCGGAGGGTTTGAGAGACCACTGCTATTATTAGAACTCGTAGATATGTTTGCAATCGTACTCGTATTGGTTGATGGGTTGTTACTAATGTTTGATAATGTAATTGTTGGTGTTGTAATGTTTGAACAGGTAGTAGTAGTGTAAAGGTCTGCCGGTAAGTCTCTTATTTTGTGAGTAAGCATATGTTGCTTCATATTTCCTTTGGTAGAAAAACCTCGATCGCAAAAATCGCACTTAAATGGTCTCTCTTTTGTGTGACTTCGGTAGTGAATTTCCAGCGCTGAATAGCACGCGAATGTCTTCAAACATATTCTGCAGGTTGTATTCGGTCTTCCGGCCGGAAACGGCAGGCCTGCAAACGGTGGCGGAAAAAATCTTGTATCCAAATTGGTCTTCGGAAGAGGTATGAGTGACATGTCTTGAGAAACTGATGGCTGAATGCAATTATTGGCTTTTGGTGTCAAGTCTAATGCTCCGCCGGTCGGTGTCATTGGCGGTGAAGGCCTTTCGATTCTCCCCATTGAACTCGGCGTCGATCTATCGTCTGCTGATATTTCTGATGTGCCTTTACTTGTCAACGAAGACGGAGAAAATGGTCTCATATTCAGTGAGGAATTTTCTTGAGCTTTTCCATGAATTGATAGATCAGTTGCATTATTCGTAAGAGACAAACAACGCATATTCTGTTCGGATTCAATTCTCTGGAATTGACTCAAATTGTGAAGTCCGAGACCGAAGGGTCCGAAAGGCAAGGGTTGAGGTGTTGAAGAATTTATTGTTTTCACATGATTTTCAAGAGCAGCCAAAGAAGTAGAAAAATTTGAATTCATGGCATCACTCGATTTAGGCGGTGATGTTGTCAATAGTGGTGTTGCCACAGAATTTGGTGTAATAGCTGGTGGAGGTGGGGGTGGAGGAGCTGAAGCCGATGGAGGCGTCGAAGCCAATAGTGGTGGAGGCGGTGGCGGTGCCGGCAATGCAAGCGGTAGTGCGAGTGGTAGTGGTGACGAATTTTTTGGGAGAGCTTGAGATTCAGAAATTGGTTTTTCATTCTTTATTGAATTAGGTGTTGAGGGACAGCTTGACCTGTTGCTAATTGAAGGTGATATTGATTCTCTTTTACACTGAACCATTGTTCCATCAATTGGTGTGTTATCTGATTTGATTTGTGGTAAGATTTGTGATAAATGATTTTTTGGCGGAGCGAATGTAGTGATTGGTGATGATAAAGGAATGTTTAAAGCTGCACACGTTGTTAAATCATTCATAAATTGAGGAGAAAACAGTCCTGAAGGATGTGGTAGTGCACCTCCGAAATGAGGCGGCATTAAAGACCTATGAAATGAAGACGGCAATAAAGTCGGCCCTTTTATCTCATTGGCCAATATGTGCTCCGGCGGGATATCAGTTGGTTCTCCCGTATGCATTCGGATGTGTTGCTGAAGTACCTGTTATTTAATTAGTTCAAATCAATCAAAATCGCAAATTTCAACAATAGCTTTAGAATTCGTTTTTTCTATTCCGCGAATTCTAATTTAATCCTAACATATTTTCTCAAAGCATTTCATTCGAGAAAAAATAAAAACTATTTCAAAAATTCCATCACTCGTAACAATAATCGCTTGAACTTATTTTATTTCTGATTAATATGAAAATAGTGTTCAAAAACGGAACTGATAGAAAAGCTTATCAATAAATGTATTCCGTTTGAGCTTAATTTCGATTTTTTGCTGAGATTTGATAAAAATAAAATTTATGAACTTCATGCTCAAGAATTCAATAATTAATTGGATAAGATTATAGTTAATTTAAATTTTAAAATCATAAACTTTTGATTTTAGCTCAATTAGATGTTTAAAAAATATAAAATGAATGAAAAGCTAAAAAACGAAAATAATAATGAATGAGACAATTACCAAAGCATTGGTGAATTGTTTATGACATACAGGGCATTGATGAAGAATACGAAGTGGAGGTTTGACGCGATGAACTCCCATATGTGTCTTGAGATTGCCTTTGGTAGTGAAAGCTCTTCCACAGATTTTGCATTTGAAGGGTCGCTCACCTGTATGTGTCCGATAATGCATTTGAAGTGCACTTTTACAACTGAGAACGCGATGACATATTATGCATTGGTTCGGATCAGTCAGTTTGTGCTCAATATTATCGACTAATTGTTGCAATTTTACAGTTTCTGAAGCTTTTTGAACTTCCATTAATGTTTCCCACGTATTGTCAGTACTGCCCGGCTTTGGCAGTAAGTCTTGATAAAAGACTGGATCTCTGTTCTGGCCCTCACCAGAAGATGCCTCTGGATTGTGAGGATCAGACTGAGGAATCGGTGGCAGAGCTGGCGGTAAACCAAAAGGTACAAAACCAAGAGATGTGGGGATTCCCGGAAAGCCTCCGGAATGGAAGTACGGCGGAAAGTGAGGCATATATGGATACTCTGCGATCGCATTCATGTTCATACCATCTGATGATTCATCAGAAATGTCATCATCTGAGTCCATATGGTCTTTATCTTTGTTTAAATTATCTTTTTTGTTCGCCTCTTCTCCACATTCTTTATCGAAGTCATCAATACTCATATCTTCGTCATCATTGACATCATTGATATGATTGACGTCATCGACTTCTGCAGTTTCTTGTTTGCGAATATGCTGTAAATTAAGCGGAGAATTATCAATACGCGCACGCTTTTTAAGATTGATTGCTCGCTCGTCTTCACTCTCATCGTCATCTTTGTCATCGATGTTGTC
>JAQFXV010000774.1:0-18047 GCA_034694065.1 Camisia spinifer
TCAAGTTAAACTTTAAGAAAAAATACTCAAATAAACTTTTACTTAAACTCAAAATGGAAATAAATAAAATACTTTTAATTAAATATACTTTAATTGAATTCATCTAAAAATACTTAAACTCAAACTCAAATTATCTTTAAAATAAAAAAAATACTTGTACTCAAATTGACTTTAATTGAGTATTTTTGAAATACTTTAACTCAAACTCAAATAAACTAAAATTTCGTCACTAATAGACAAACAGAGGCTAAAGATTTTGGTGAAAATTGAATTTTTATAATTGTTATTTTTCAGTGAAAATGAATTCTTTTGGCATAAATTAGAAGTTTTATTTAGTACTGATTTGACGAATTGGTGAATAAACTGAATAAAAGTTATTCATATAAATTATATGAATGTTATGATTAATTGTATAGATTTGTTATATATCTATTTTCTGTATACTTTGAAATATAGATTTTATGTAAAGTGAAACCTAAGCTCATAATAACAGCTCATCATTTTTGATGAAATAATATTAAAGAAAACAGTCATCACATAACAAATCATTGAAGAATTGCTTGTATATTAAGCTTATTATCTGTGAAAGATTTTAGATTTGATTTATTCTTAGGCCTAAACTTTTATTTACTGATCAGTACAAACAGATCGCAAGCTTTTAGAAAAGATTGCGAACAATGGAAGAGATAATAAATTTGATGTAATAAGACGTGAGGCTATGAAAGCAGAGCTTCACTAAGTGATTAGTGAGCTCTTAATCACTACTCTAAACGTGATTACATTCAATGCTTAGAGACCTGGATTCACACACACTATCAGATTATATAATATACTGTAAATAGAGTTGTTTAAGTCAAACAAAATTCTATTTTAACGGTTATTCTATTCAATCGCAAATTTAATAGTTCTTTCAAACCAATAATAACCAAAAGCTTTCAGTTTCTAACAATCAATGATCAATAGTTTTAATCCCTTTTCAATTTGCTTAGAAGTGAAACAAAAAGTTATTTTACACTTATTTTGAATATTGTTCATAATATAAACCGTTAATTATATATAATTTAGGGCTTACATAATATTCACTTATATAAGCATTTGTTTGTCTCAATTCGACTCT
This sequence comes from Camisia spinifer, assembly GCA_034694065.1. Classification (NCBI taxonomy): domain Eukaryota; kingdom Metazoa; phylum Arthropoda; class Arachnida; order Sarcoptiformes; family Camisiidae; genus Camisia; species Camisia spinifer. The sequence continues at coordinate 1,118 of JAQFXV010000774.1, forward strand.
AAAAAGTGTGTGTTTTAATGAAAAACTGAAAATAAAATAAATTGGTATTAAATTGTGTGAATTTAAATACGATTACAAAAATATTATAAAAAGGTATAAAAAATTCAGAAATATAACTTTCAAGAATGCATAAATTTATTGAATTTAATGATTAATTAGTGAAAGGACATAATGAAAGAAAATTAACTTAAAATGATTTAATGAGTAGAGAATGAAAGTTAAGACTCACATCATTTCCTCTATGATATGGTAATCCATACATAGACTGACGATTAAAATCAAAACCGTGTCCCACAAGAAATCTGAGTGTTTCCGGTTCTACGACATACTCTTCATCACAAAGACATAACAAATTAAACACTTTTGCTGTAAATTTCCATTGATTTTTATCACTATTACTATCAGTTTCTGCACTCATATTAAATTCACTTTGAATTCCATCAATTTGTTCACTATTTAGTGCTTCAAATCTATTGCTAACAATTTCTTCATCTATTAATTCATTACTACATTCTTCTAATTGTTTATTAGTTTCGACAACTGTTTCATTATTAGTATTTGAATCGGAATTATTATCCTCTTTATTAGTTTTCTCATTAAATGTAAAGAACGCTAAACCTATTGATAGAATAGATCGTGTTTTTGCCGCTTCTAATATTCCTTCATATCTTTCATCGATTTGTCTATTAATATAAATTCATATGTCTTTAGTTTTAATCGTATTGTTAAGAATTTAATTATTATTTAATAATAATCTTTTGTTATATTATGTCTGCGCCAGCATTTGCTTCATTTAAATAAAGAATAAATGCATGAAAACCTGGAGTGAACTCTCATTTAGAGAACTTATCAAAAGCTCAATTACAGGCCTTTTTCGAGGTTTTCAGTTCTTTATTCTTTAATATAGAGTTCATATAAATCTAATTTAAAATAATTCTAAAGCAGAGATCGAGACTCAAGTCATTGATTTATTGTTTAAAATAAATTAAAATAATAAATGATTTAATACTTGGCATTCAGTTTAGTTCTTGAGCCCAAACCACTCAATTCCTATTCAATAAAGAATAAAACATTTGTTTGAATAAATATTTATAATACTAATTAAAATTAATATAAATTAAACTAAGTTTAAATTTAGATTTAATTATCAATATCTATAGATATTGATAAATGTTAATTAACATAAATTAACATAAATTATAGAATTTGAACAATAGTTAAATTGTTAATAATAAAGAAATAATATATTAATGATAATAATTAAATATAATTACAAGATCTAAAGCAACAAAATGACAATTATTAATAGAATGAATCAATTGTTTCCACCAATTGTTTATATTTTCACAACTTATTTGAACGCATGGAACACATGATAACGATTCACACATTCTTTTATTATAATTATCAATTAATTCAATTATTATTTAAGCCTAAGTTTATTATTTAATAATATATTCACTTATTATAGATAATAATAAACGAATTAAACATTTATTTAATTGACAACAATATTATAAAAACAAAATAATATGATTCGAAGCGAGCGGTGAAGGACTCGACCAATGATGTCATCGTTTATGGCTTTTTAAATAATGAAATCCAATCAGAATAATATTTCGTCCATTTAAATGAGTCTTTAGTTTATGTTTGATTTACATTAGGTTTACATTTGCTTTATTTTTAATTATTTATAGATAATTATTAAATTGAATGATATATTATTAAATTATAATCAAATAAATTGTAAATAAATTAGATTCTAATAAATTTGAATATAAGTAAAAGTGAATTAAAAATAGAAATGAATAAGAATTATGAAAAACGTTTATTGAGAACATTAAACGGACCACAAATTGGAGACCAATTTAATACTGATCTCAATATTAATATTAATACATCTCAAACACCATTCTCTTCGGTATTTATTATATATTTTATTATAAATTAATTGATGACTAATGATAATGATTATGTTTAATAAGCCATCGAATAGAAGTCAATTATCATCTGTAAACAGTTGTGTAACTCCTGAAAGATATAGTGATCGATACACTCCTATACGAGAGTCACCCAATTGGGACATTAGATTCACTTTAATTCAAGTATATATTCATTCATTCATCCATTCATTCATCTATTCTTATATTCAACTAATTATTACTCATTTACTCATAACTTAGTCTTAATAATCAATTGCTATTTATTTTGATGCAATGTCTGTACTCTTTATTCAATTTGTTTTAATTATTATCTATTAAGTCATTAATTAACTCAATTTAATTTCAGTTAATTATTTGAATTAATTAACGGATTAGTTCGTTATTGTAATTGAATTATAGATTATAATAATTGGACTTTTGAACTATTTTTTTTGCAAATATCGATATCAGTAAATAAAAGTCTAGTGTTTCGTATCATTTATCATATTTACTGATTATATTAAACATGTTTTATTGCTTACAATTAATTTAATTTTAAGTCAAAACTAGTTCACAATTTAATTGAGTTGAAACTTATGACAACTTTTTTCAAATACAAATTGACAATAATATGAAATGATTTTGTTTTAAATTAATAAAAAATTTATTAAAATTAAAACCTTCTAAAGGATGGTTCAAAAAGCGTTCCGACAAAAAAGACAAAAGAGTCGATATCTGATAGTAATAAAGACGGGATCGCATATCAATGTCTGCTCAAAAATGAATTACTCGGCGCTGGAATTGAAGACATGAAAGAACATACAGAAGAAAGAAAAATATTTCTTCCACTTGAAAGCAAAAATTTATTCCGCGTAAGCATTTCTCACATTACGTTTAATTTATTTTTAGCTGTATATAAAGTTTTCTAAACTGATTATGTATTGAATATTTAGTATAGAGTTCGTGAAAGTGACAGTTTGAATGAGCCGACGAGTCCTTATTCCTTATCTCCCGTAAGCAGTAAAAGTCAAAAGTTATTACGCTCTCCGCGAAAGACGGCTCGAAAGATATCTAAAATTCCATTCAAAGTATTGGACGCACCGGAACTTCAAGACGATTTTTATTTAAATTTAGTCGATTGGTCGACAACTAATATATTAAGTGTGGGTTTAGGGACATGTGTCTACTTATGGAGTGCCTGTACTTCACAAGTGACAAGACTTTGTGATCTTTCTGCTGATGGCGATTCAGTTACTTCTGTTTCGTGGGCTGAAAGAGTGAGACAAACATTATTTGCTATCATTTGATTTTGTAAACTAATAGTTTGTTTGCTTAAACTTAAGGGTCATTTGGTTGCTGTGGGAACGCATAGGGGTTTAGTACAAGTCTGGGACGTGACTGCAAATAAAAGACTAACAGTTCTTGAAGGCCATACCGCACGTGTTGGTGCTCTCGCATGGAATGGAGACATACTCTCTTCTGGGAGTCGTGATCGGCATATATTACAGCGTGACGTTCGCACGCCTTCTATTGTTCCCGAACGACGTCTTGTTGGTCATCGACAAGAAGTGTGTGGTCTAAAGTGGTCGCCAGACAATCAACACTTGGCATCGGGTGGTAATGATAACCGTCTGTTTGTATGGAATTTAAGCAGTTTAGCACCCGTTCAAACATATACTGAACATTTGGCAGCTGTAAAAGCGATTGCGTGGTCTCCACATCATCACGGATTACTTGCAAGCGGTGGCGGAACTGCTGACAGATGTATTAGATTTTGGAACACTTTAACGGGTCAACCGATGCAATGTGTGGACACAGGTTCACAAGTATGTAACCTCGCGTGGTCTAAACACGCATCTGAATTGGTCAGTACTCATGGATATTCACAAAATCAAATACTTGTTTGGAAGTATCCATCTCTAGTTCAAGTCGCAAAACTTACCGGACATTCGTATAGAGTCTTATATTTGGTAAAAATTTGATTTTTATCCATTAGTAAAAGTTTGTTAATAAATATAAATATTTAATTACAGGCGATGTCTCCGGACGGGGAGTCTATAGTTACAGGTGCTGGTGATGAGACGCTTAGGTTTTGGAATGTTTTCAGTAAAACTCGTTCACAAAAAGAAGCAAAATCTGCATTAAATCTTTTCTCTAGTATTCGATAACAATTTTAATTTATATATTTTGACGACAGATATAGAGAATTACCTAAATTATGCTCGAAATTCATTTATATAACATTGAGTTCTAATATCATTGTAAACATAATATTGAAAAATAAATTAAGTTTTAGTATAATTTTTCTTTTGTTATAAAGTTGTTTGTATTCATTAATTTACAACTAAATAAATATATTTATTTCAAATTATCCCATCTTTTGTACAATTATTTTATGTTTAATAAAATGGTTTTCAAATAAGTGCTCAAAAATCTAAGATTAAGTGATCAGTGATTATCCTCAAAAAAAAATCTCAATTAAATAAATCCCAAAAAAGTAGATAAAAGTCATTCGAGTTTAAGTCAAATATTGAGTCAGAGAATGAGCTAAAGTTATAGCAAATGCTCGATAGAAATATTGTCATAAATTATTATCTAATAATTGATCTTAACTTAGAAATTATGACTTTTTATAGGTTTTCATTTATTGAGCTTTATTTATACAAAATGATTGGCAAATGAAATATTTTAGACATTAAAACAATAATAATTTAAGTTTTAACATATATTTTGATAAGTATTTTGTTATATATATTCTGATTTTCATTATAAACATATAAATAACTTAGTATTTAAACTAATCTGATATTTGAGGCCTTTTCTCAATCTGATTTTCATTCAAAGGTTTATCACATAAATAAATTCCAATGATTTAATTTTGAGAACGCGTTTCAGTTGTTCCTAATTTACGGCATAGACTTCGATACGAAGGGATTGGTATTCCTGTCATTCTAAAGGCTTCGTAACCAACTTTACCCACTTTGAAACGTAAAGATATCGATTCTTTAATAGTTTCTTCAGACCATTGAGTGGTTCCAAACAAGTTTATCGATTTGATCTTTTTTGAACATTTTCTTTATTTTTTCTTCCATTAAATTGTATTTTTTTCTAATTCATCGTATTTTTGTTTCATTTGAATTAACTATAAATAGAAAGTAATTAAAAATTGTTTTATTTAATTAATATTATTTATAATTACTTGAATTCCATACGAATTATTATAGATTGGATTCATTAATACATAATTATTGTTCAATTGATTATTAGGAGTATTGACAATACATGGAATTGCGTGTGATCTTAATTTTTTAGTGAATGACATTCACAGATTGGCATTGAATTTGTTAAACCTTAATCTCCAAAACATTTAATAAGAATTGGTTTCCACTGATCTCTAATTCTGACAGAAATGTGATTCTTAAATGAATGACATCTACAAGACTTTACTGCACACGAAGGCATCTATTATTCACTTTAAACTTAACTTCAATAATAACTTCAACAAAAATTAAAATCAAATAACTTTAAGAGAAAAATTTGAATTTTTATCTCATATATTAAATAATGTTTTGATTATTTGATACAGAAATTGATTTAATTTATGCAATAATTGAATGCAATATAATTAATAAAATATTAAACACACAAATAATAACTACAATATATAGTTTGGCTGAAAATAATTAAATTGTTTCTACATTTGAATAAAATGTTATTGTTATTAACTTTAATAGTAATGTTAATAAATAGATACAATAGTGTCCTCTCGTTTCAAAGCAAACTATTGCCGCCATTTCACTAATATTTGCAATGAATTAAACACATGCTCGATATGCAAACACTCCTATTGAGTAAAGCATTACTTTAGGCTTAATATTAAATATCAATCCAAAGACAATAACTGTCTTTTAAAAAACCTATTATTTTAAATATTTTCCTCTTTATTAATGATATCTTAATATTAATATAATCTATATTTAAGGTATTTTACAATTTTCAGACTTGATTTTGAATACTTATTAAAATAGTATTTAAATTGAGCTCAAAGTTAATTGAAATTTGAAACCTTTGAAATCAATACAAAACAATCAGTCAATTGATATATTTATTATTGTCTTTAATTGAGTCGATTGTTGTTTAGATTCAAATATCAATCATTTTATTCAGAGTTTGAAAAATGGCTTTTAATTGAAATTCATTTAAATTTGTCGATAGGTTTGGATTAAATTAATAAATATTTGACTTATAATTGAATAAATAATAACAATAAAGACATGAATCCGGAAAAATTGAATAAACTTTCGTCTCAAGTGAGGATCGGAGGAAAGGTTTGAAATAATTTGAAAGTTAATGAATATATAATTAAGTGATAATTAATTGAATAATAATTAAATATTAGGGAACGGCCCGAAGGAAGAAGAAAGTGGTTCACAGGACAGCCACTACTGATGATAAAAAATTACAAAATTCTCTTAAAAAGCTAACCGTAAACCCGATTCCTGGCATTGAAGAAGTATTTATTGATTTATTTGATTAATTAAACCGTAATTAAACTGTAATTAATATAATTGAAATGATTTAATGAAAGGTGAATATGATTAAAGACGACGGAACTGTTATTCATTTTAATAATCCGAAAGTTCAGGCAAGTCTTGCGGCCAACACTTTTGCGATTACAGGTCAGGCAGAGAGTAAAAGAATAGCAGATATGGTTCCGGGAATATTAAGTCAATTAAGAGCTGAAAACTTTTCGCATTTGAAACAATTGGCAAACGTTCAAACTGTTGGTTCAGAATTCGGGACCACAACTATTGATGAAGACGATGATGAAGTACCAGAACTGGTCGAAAATTTTGATGAAGCGGCAAAAGCAGAGGGAAATTAATCTTTTATTCAATGAGAACTTGATTTTTATTTATCTTTATAAAAAATTGATAATTCAATTACATATTTGATAGTAATAGAAAAGACCTGTTTTTTCAATTCATTGATTGACTAACAATTTAATGCTAAGCAAATAATTTACGAACAATAAAATGTTAAATTTCTTTACACTTTGTATTTTCTGAGATTTACAGAGAAATGCGTTTATTAAAAAAGTCAAAATTCATTTCACTCAAATAGCTATCACTTTATTGTACTTTCATATTAAAATTATTAGTCAAAAGTTGAGACTAAAGTATAAAAAATAGTTGAGTAGAAAAATTGTTTTCGTTGAGAGCAGTTGTTATTGATTCGTATCTCCAAAAGTGGTCAAAATTTTCATAACTCTAAGTCTTCCAATTCATACCTCAAGGTTTCAAGTTTTTCGTTAACGAGTTGTGTAATGTTTCTTAAACTATTCAAACAAAAGGGTTATCAGACAAGTGAAAAGTATTAAATTATAGGATTTTCTATAAATAACTGACTCGTCTTTGATAAGCGCCACTTCATTCCACTTTTCAGGCAAATCCGGGTTATCTATAGCTTCTTGTTTAGAGATTTGAAGTTTTGCGCTTAATTCGAGTTTTACTTTTTCATCGATTTGCAATTTGCTAACTATGTCAGCAAGTCTTGGGTAACCATTAAAACGAATCTGTTTCTCGATAGCTATTATTCCATTTGAAATGCGTTTGAATTCTTGTGTAACATCATTAACGAGTTGACGAAATTTTGAGAAATTATAATTCGGTGCAGAATTCAAATAAATTTTATGACCCCTTAGGAAAAAATTTAAATAATAAATACTATTTGAATTGAAAATACCTCTATTTGTTCAACACTTAATAGTATGGAAAGATTTATCTAACAATGAATATAACTTATGTATTATCAAAAAAACTCATAAACATTTTGAAAAAGTCTTTTCAACAAAAGTAATCAATTGAATGAACTCAAAAATTGATTTTCGTTTCAATCATTTACATAATAAAATTTGAAATAGATGTCTATCAAAATATTGATAGATAGAAAAACTGATTTATAGTTTAGAAGACATTAAATAACTTACTCTTCAAATAATTTGTAAGTATGAGCTCTTTCTTCTTGCAATAAATAAAATTTTTGAACCAAAGCGACCACTGAAATAAACTCATCAGACTATAGGTGAATACAAATAATTAATAAAATCAATCATTTATACACTCAATGATAACAATAACAAACCATAATTGAAAGCCGGCGTTGTTTTAAGTAGTTTTAAGAGAATAAGAAAAAAGTTCTAAATATGGTTCTATTAGATTGAGAGCCACATCGAGAAGGCTTCGACTTTTCTTTATATGTGTTATGCAATACTAAGCCATGGCAACTAAAGAGACCAATTGATAGGGCATTTAAACTCAACCAATAGCTTTCGATCCTTGAAAACAGGCTTTTCATGCTAAACAATCTTTTAAATTCTTAAACACTTTGTCAAACAATCTTCAGCTTTAACCATATCAAACATGTTATTCACATTCTAAGCAATATCAATATTGATTACATTCAAATCAAAATAAATATAATTAAAATTCAATTGTTGTTATCTATTCTTAAAGTTAAAAACCAAAGTCTTCGACAAACAGAAAATGTTTGAGTAAACTTTACTAATAAGTAATAATAAGTCTCATGACATTTAAGGCATAAGTTATGAAAATATTGATATTTATATTAATATTAATGTTTTAAATCCAGCCAAACATCTAAAGAACATATAGATTGTAAAATGAATTGAAGAGATAGTTATCTTCAAAATTCAGTTCAAATAGGAAACAAGTTTTTTGATTTTAAGATTATTTCCTGAAACTTTCATTAATTTAAATCTTCATATAATATCTTGACGTATAATAAAAAGCCTTTAATTATTTAATGTTTAATTTATTTGAGAGAATCCTTGTGTGAAAATTAATTTGAAAAGAATTTTATTCTGAAACAATATTACAGACATTGAAATCACTTGAAAATAGTTTTTAATATTTATATAAAAGTTTAATTTAAAAATTATTATTTAATAGTATGTAAAAGCTTTTGCGCACATTTGCCAACCTTTTCAGGATTTGAACAATTGCTTAATTTTTTAATAATTGTAAAAACTTCTTCACTTTTCAAAAAGGAACTGATATTTTGATCATTTTGTGCTAAAGTTCCTAAAGATACCAGATTTCGAAATTGAGCCTCAGATTCAATCATTGAATTCATATGACTAATGACTGTCGCCAATAGTTCGAACTTAAGAGCAGAATTGTGTTCATTATTATGATAACTGACCGCAAAATTGAGGAAAATAGTAGATAAAGCGATTTCAACATTTTTGTTACTCGATAAACATTTAGATAGAGTTTTGAATATAAGTGAACTGTGAGTTATAGCCAGTGCTTCGCCGACTGGATTCGCAAATAAATTACAAAAAGCACGAAATGCTACGATTTGATTGGGTGTTGAATTGGCATCAGTTCCACAAACAAGTAATGTGTCGACGAGTCTTATCGAGTCTTTACTCGCACACAATTCTTCGTTAATTCGCGACAACAAAAGGCTGACTCGAATCAAATCCAGTGCTGGAAATATATAGTCTGTAAATATAATTAAAAGAATTAATTAAATAATCAAAAGATAAATAGATTTTTATTTAAATATAAGCCTACTTTTAGGCCACGAAAGCATAAGTTTGATGAGACGTATCTGTTCGGGCTGTACTTCTTGTGATACATCCGAAAGTTTCAATAGAGTTTGAATATCATTTGAGTTGAGACGCAATTCAGTTGGTATGAGTTGAGAGAACTCTTTTAATTTCTTAGCAATACCTTCAATATCCACTTTTTCGAATTTCAAAAAACATTTTTGGGGAAAATATAGTGAACTTTTTGATTCATTTTGAGTGTTATTATTAGAGCCATTAGTGTGAGGAACGTATGAATTTCCACCAGTGAATGGATCACTATTTCCAGTTGAAGTGTTTAATTGCATTCCCTCTGAGTTTTTCATTATAAAGTTAGCGATTTGGTCGAGATATGTCTGACTTAAATTATTGTCATAAATAAACTGTTGAGCGACACTCCAGGGATCGTCTGTTATATTATACGGCAATTTTAGAGGCGGAACACCATCTTCTATATCGATTGAAAACACATAATCGTATTCCTTATTAAAAGAAATAATAAACAATCAAATAGCAAAACATATAAATTATTGAAATAGAAAACATACTTTTCCGTCATAAGTAGTCTTTTGTGAGGGATCTTTTGTGGCTCCGGCCGCACCCACAACATCTCCGATTTTAATCCATTGATTTTTAGTTGCGTCCCAATTATGAACCGATACTTTATTGCCATCTTTGACAAGCTTTGTCTGTCCGTCTCTTTTTCCGGGTATTAACAAAGAGTGAACAGTTGGTAAGTCATTAACTTTGATCTCTCCGATATCACTCATATGTAATGTTGATTTAGACAACTCTTCCTCTAATGCTTTCTGTTCTTCTGGAGTTGCGATCATATTATCATCACGAGTGAGAACATATACTTTTCCAGTGGAAGAACCGATCACTAAATCATTATTAGAAAGTGATGTCAAAGACCATAAAGTAGTTGACGGCAATCGAATGGTTTGCAACTGATTTTGACTGTCTTTTTTCCAAATTCTAACAGTTCTGTCTTCACTACAAGTCGCGAATTCTAAACCATTTGTTAGACTTGTTATCGAATAAATATAGTTTTCGTGACCATAATATTCAGCAATTGATTCTCCCTTTATATTCCACTCACGAATGGATGCGTCGTTAGAACACGAAAGAAAATTTGTATTAGAAATTACAACAATTCCTCGAATGCAATCCGTGTGTCCTTTAAACGTTTGAATGCACTCAACCTTTGGTTCCCAATTCCATAGCTTCAAAGTTTTATCTGCAGAGCCAGTAATCACATGACCACTAATGAAACCTGTCGTCCAAACGGCCGCTTCGTGTCCAACAAATACTGCATTACATTTCTGTTGAATCCAAAGACGACACGTTTGATCCCAAGAACCACTCGCTATAATAGCTCTCTCATTGTCTCCACTCAAAGAACAAACTAATAATAAAAGAAAAGCAAACAATGATTAACTGACAAATTGAGAGAATGATAAGTGAAATGAATACCAGTTCCCGAATGTTCCGTAAGTTTAAATTTCGGGACAGAGTTTTGCAAAGTATAGCAATAAATAACTGCATCATTACTTCCGACATAAATAAGTGTTTCATTGGTTTCACTATTATTGAGACAACAAATACTCGAAACATAATTTTCAGGTCCAGTAAAATATTGAACTTCTTTGAAATGACTGCTATTTCTGTTGACAAAAAAGAAGAATAAAACAATTGAATGATTTAAAAATGGAATTTAAATTTTAATGAAAGACTGACTCAATTGGAAGAAATGCTTTACAGGTCTTATCTCTCGAACCCGTAACAAATCCTCCGTTTGGTAGTGAAGACACGCATCGAATATCTGTTGCATGACTTTGAATACTAGACCGCAAACTAAATGCTTTGAATTCACTATTGTTTGACATTTCTTTGTGCTTAAAATCAAATTTAAGGATTAATTATAGTTTAAAAAACGTTTTAATTCACTTTCAAAAAGTCGTATTGAAAATCATGAACTTTAACAATGATATGAATTGAGAGTCTGTGAGACAGCAGTTATTTGTTTCGTTCATAAGTAATGTCTTTAAATTGAAGTTAATTTTAATGCTATTGAGCACTGATTTTAGCTATTAATTGATAGTTAAATAACGTGACGTTTTTTACTTTTAAGTTTTGACATATTTTTCTCAATTAAAGTCATGCGCTTTCATAAAAAAACATAATATTTATTATCGAAGATATAAAAATATTCTTAATGAAAATTAAATATAAAGTTAAATATAAATAAAAATATTGTACATTTGATAGCTTTATAGCTATGGAGAGCCCAACCATTGCACAGGTTTTACATTCAACTATTTAAATATTTAATCATTATTTTCATTAAACAATTATTTATTTAATAAGATTTGTTTTCCAGTTGACAGGTATTCATATTCAATATTATGAATCATTATATAAACAGGTGATTGAATTCAAAATCAATTTAAATATTGTATAATTATTTTCAATGACTAATAACTTATTAATCGATAAATGAATTTGAATGAAATATATATTTAATAATTGAATGATAGGTCGATCCAAACAATAGTAATCACATCAGAGCTATAGAGGCCGCGAATTTCCTCAAGAAGTCAGGTCTCAGTCAATCAACTCTTGGAAAGGTTTCTCTTATTTATTTAATACTTACTTAAACTTTATTTTAATTTAACGTTAATTAGCCTTAAGTTCTATATAAAAAGTTTGAAATGATTTTAAATAAGATGTAAATTTAAATATTAATAAATGTCTCATTTATTTCACCAAAAAATCAAATAAATAAATGTTCAATAGATTAAAACTTTTATTTAATTTGATATTTTAATGAAAGTTTGATTTATTAAATTCTTAAATCTTTTTATTGAATAGATTTGGGATTTAAGTGATCCGAACGGCAAAGGATTTCTCGATAAGAGATCACTATTTGTTGCACTAAAACTGATAGCATTAGTACAAAATGGAAAACAACCCTCACTTTCAGACTTGAATCTCAACGTATTGCCGCCTAAAATGGTATGTAATATAGCATTCAATTTAAATTAATATCTATTCAATCATATTAAATATTTTAATTAAAGGGCGAACAAATTGATTGGTCTATTAGTCCTATAGATAGAAACAAATTCACCGATTTATTTAACACTTTAAATCCTGTCGACGGAAAACTCGCGGGCAATAAAATGAAACCAATTATGATTAACTCTCAATTACCAGTCGATGTATTGACACGAATATGGGATTTGAGTGATACAGATCAGGACGGATTTCTCGACTTACAAGAATTCATTTTGGTATTTACTTAAATCAATTTAAAATTGCATTCATTTATGCTATTCTCTCATTTACTCTTTCGAAGCTTTTAAATCAAAAATAGAATTTATTGCTTCCAATTCGAGCAACTGATGTGTTATGTGTGTCATAAAAATTGTAAATTTGATTTTAATTTAGTGTATTTCCGAATTCTAATAGCTTTGTATTCAAATAAGATCGCATACTATTTCACTATTCATTCCATTTACCGGAAAATCATTTATGACCGGATGCAACACATGTTTTTATTGTGTAAATAAAAACAATTTTAAGCCTAAATTGTCTAAAATATATTGAAAGTATTTATTGAGGCAAAAATCAGTTGAATATTTGCTTAAATACTATGAAAATAATTCAAATTTTCTTTCTTGAAATTATCAAAACCTTTAATTAAATTGATTAATAATATTAATAAATAATTAACGAAATTTGTATTGAAAGGCAATGCATTTAATCGGTAAAGCGAGTGAAAATATTGCGATGCCTTCAGTACTACCACCAGAACTATCAAACTTGAAGAGAAGAAGTTCACGAGAATTGTGGTCTGCATTCGATGTCTCTATACCTGCAACCACTCAATTGTCATCTATAACTATGAGTCCTGACAATAGTTTTAAAAATGTAAGTTTTAAAATGTTGTGAATTAACATATAAACTAAAGTATTTATAGTTTATTGAGTTAATTATTACTTTTATAGTCATTAAGTAAAACTGGTTTAAATACTTGGATTGTGAGCGCAGCCGATAAAGCAAAATATGATGAGATATTTCAAACACTTGATAATGATTTTGATGGATATGTAACAGGTGGTGATGTTAAGGATACTTTAGTTCAAAGTGGTCTTCAGCAGAACATTCTCGCACACATTTGGTTTGTTTGATTCAAAAAACATATTTATCAAAAATGTATTCAATTTTATATTTGATTTTCCTTTGATTTGTAGGAATTTATGTGATCTTAAAGAAAATGGTAAATTGAATTCCGAACAGTTCGCTCTCGCGATGTATTTCATAAAACAAAAACAAAGTGGTATTGAATTGCCTCAAAACCTGAGTCCACAAATGATTCCTCCGACTCTACGTCCAAAGCCTTTGATAGGCGTCGATAATCATGCCTTAGTATGCATTTAATTCTTGGAATTAATACTTTTCACTCACGACTCATTTTTTGGATTTTTAGGAATCAAATACTCAATTATCGAATACAAACGGAAATTCTAATCTATCAGTACTTCAAACTGGTAATAAAGAATTAGACGGTTTAACAGAAGAACTAAAAGAACTTCAAATGTAAAATTGATTAATCTTTTAAAATATGATGAATAATAGATATTTTGATTGAAACAATTCGATAATTTCAGTGAAAAATTGAAACTTGAATCAGAAGTAAATCAAGACGAGGCGGGCATTAAATTAAAACAAAGTGAAATTAAAAATCTTCAGAATGAAATCGAAACATTGCATCAAATGTTGAAACAACTGGACACACAAAAATCAGAAGCGAGAAAACGACTCGAAGATTTAGGAGCACAGGTATGACACTTATGGCATTCCATTTAACTTTGGGTTTTTTGTTGGTTTATTTGCATGATTTTCTTTTAATTTTGCTTAACCTTTCATACTTCAGAGTAATATATTAGAGAACACTTTGCATGAGTTAAATCAAACTTTAAAGGAGGAAAAAGTTAAGGTGATTGTAATGCAATTCACGTTTGCACACATTTTGTTTTTTTCTTCACTCTTCTCTATATTCTCTTATTTTAAATTATTTGTCTATTTTTAATGGTTTACTAAAAGGTCGATAATTTGAGTCGACAATTAAATGAGCAAAAGTTGAAAGTTGACAGTCAAGAAAGTGATCTTATATTTAAACGAAAAGAACTCGAAGATTTGAAATCTGAAGAGTTCAAACTTGAAACAAAATTAGAGGCTTATAGACGAGAAGCAGAAACGGCATCAAAGAATGCGGGCGACACTCAATTGGAAATGAGTCACATTAGGACTAAATTAATTGAATTAGAAGAATATGAAAGGAGACTAAACGATGCCATAACTGATATCGATTCTGCCGTTTCGAGTAATGACTTCATTAAAATAAATAGTTTATTACCGCGAACTATAACTCCTCCACTCATTGAGACTCAAAACATGGTTAATCAAAATGGTTTCAATGCATTCAAAACCGAACAAAACCAAACAGTATTAAAGAGTAATAAGGATACAGATTTCGTAAACGAAGATCCGTTTGCAGGAGAGGATCCTTTCAAAGGTTTTTTCAAACTCTTATTCATATTTTCAAAAATTCATTTGAATTGTGAAATAAATTAATTTGAATTAAACAGAGGATCCCTTCAAAAGTGATGACAAAGTCGCCGATCCTTTTTCTTCTGAAGGTTTCGCAAATTTTGGTTCTCAGGACGCATCTCGTGAACAGCCATTCGATCCGTTTGGAACCGGATCTTTTACCACTTCTAATAAAGTAAGATTAGAATATTGAGAGATTATCTAAATATGTTTATATAATAGAAGTAACTAAAAAAAGTTAACTATTATTTTGTGTATAGTTTGACCCCTTTGGTAGTGACCCTTTCTCTTCGCAAATGATAACTCCACCTGTAAGATCGGAAAGTCCTACTCCAGCACTTCCTCCAAAGAAAAGTAAAGCTCCGCCTCCACGACCGGCGCCTCCAAAACACGCATCAAATAAGGCTCCACTTCGAGCCGCACCCGCGCCACCCATTCGTAGTTCAGAAGAAGCATTTAAAAGTGATTCATTTGGTTCAAGTCAAGCTCCTTTTGATCCATTCAATGATAGCAAAGATCCATTTTCATCATCGGCTACCGCTTCGGGCAATTCATTCGCCAATTTTGCAAACTTTGATAAGGTATAGTAGTATTACAACATTTATACCTTAGTATCAAATAAATCAACCATTAATGACATATTCGATATTTAAATTATTCATTCATTCACAATTACAATTGTTTTATGACATAAGTATAGATAGATATTTGCCTTGTTATAGGTTTCAAATTGTTTTCAAGTGTAATTACAGTATAATTCTAATCAATTCTAATCAACATTTTGTTCTTTTAAAGAAAACATTTTTCTTAAAATTACATTTATTGAAATATTGATTCAAACTTTGAATCGTCACTAATAGTATTTGCAACTAATAAATACTGACCTCATCTTAATCATAATTTATTTAAAAATATAAGTTTTGTTCAATTCATATCACGTAACAAACCATATATTTCCAAACAAAACAATTTTATTTGAAAAAAGTATGATTCGCAAAATCCATTTCTCGCATATTATAAAGAATACAAATCTTAGAATAAATTAATGAAATGTGTTTTTTCTGATTTTCAATTCAACCACTCCATGAAAATCGATCAGAAAATTATATCCCATCTATTTATTTAATTTAAAACAAATTTATTTACAAGTCTATATTTTTGCCCGTAATTATTCTAGTGATTAGGATTAGTTCATATCATTTTATTTTCAACTTTAAACTGACCAAAAATAAGTTCTAAATTAATTCATGAGATCAACCAATTTGTTAAAGTTTTCATTTCAAAATTCAGTTCAATTTAATTCTTCATTTTTTACTATAGAAACAAATCTTACTTTTTCTCTTAAAACCTAACTCTAATCCACTCTAAATTGGACTGATTTTCATTGTATTGATTCGTTCATTCATTTAACTGATTTTTTTCTCGAAAATATAAACCATTTGAATAATAAAATCAATTCTTGCATTTTGAGTAATTTAAAAATCAGATTTGAATGATTGTATCGATTGTTTGAGTCTATTTAGTAACTATTAAACCAAATAATTTAAATTTCCAAAAATTCTTTTTTGCAAAAAATGTATCCAAATTTAACAATGATTGTGCGCATACAGTTCAATACAATTTATTAATTCAATGACCTGTGAAATTGCTGTAAAGGTTTAATCGATATAATGTAATAATAGTAAGAAGTTATTGAAATCAAGACTGGAATGCATTCAGTTTACTAGCTTTATAATTGAAAATAAAAAGGGTTTAACGAATATACTTTTTATCT
>JAQFXV010000775.1:0-18046 GCA_034694065.1 Camisia spinifer
GTAAACGCTTTGAAGTCTTTCTCAAAAATATCTCTCGAGTCGGCACATAAGCCCTATCCTATGATCATTTACATTGTATAGGGCTTAAGTCAAAAACTCAAAAATTAAAATTTTTGCAGTTTTTATTGACTTTTTGTAACATGTGCTGAAATCTAACATTAATTTTTTGTACTTCTCTATCAATTACACTGTTTTCTAAAAAACTAACGAAAAAATGAATTAAATAGATGGCAGTAAGTGTTCCATAAAATAACATTTAATATCAATGAAATTCATTGAATTAATACAATTATTATTTAGTGATTAATGAATGAGCAAAACTATTGTTCTTCTTCTGAAGTACCGATAATTTAATTTGAAAAAAATTCAGTAAATTTAATGAGTTATAAATACAATCTGTTTCGCATTCAAAATATCTTCAATATGATTAAATTGATGAAAAGTTTCAGGAATTCAAACATATTTCAGCTTAATTTTGAGTATATTTCTGAGCGAAACTCAATTCTAAGACCACTCTATATGACTGAAATGTTTGGAAATCTCAAGCTATAAAACAGATTCTCACACTTCACACATTCATTAAATAGTTAATAATTACAATCTTTTCAAATGAAATAACAATAGATTTTAAAGATGAAAAAAGTTCTGTAAATTGATTGAAGAAATTGTTTTTAATGTTCAATTGAATTAAAATTCATATCAAATTATAAAACTTAATTAATAAATATTGTTTTTAAATCAAAAATCCTTTGCTCTTAAGATGTGAAAGAGCAGCGAGTGCTGACTGGAAGCCCGCGTTATAATCCATGGCCACCTCATTATGAACATAATCATCACGTTTGTCATTATAAGAATCACTTCCATCGGGTCCACCAACGAGAGCACCGGTTAGAATATGTGGGTTCGGACCAGCATTTTGTAGAGCAGAGAAGTCACAGAGAACGGGCTCATTAGGACATGAACTACAATCAAAAACATTTTAGGCATAATTACAGAGTAAACTATCGAAATTTAATAAATCGAATCATACGCTGCTCTATGATGTGGTCGAGCCGGAGGATTAACACCAACCCCAACTACGAAAGATCTGCCGGTATCACCTAATATGTATCCAATTTGATTTTCGGCGAATTTTCTATATTCAGCTGAGTTTATGCCAATATTAGCCGCCTATTATTGAGTTTAATTAGAATATTATTCTTGAGTACCAATAATAAATTCTTATGAATTTACATTCTTTAAAAAGAGTGAGTAATTTGAATGAATATTTTTATAAGACCTACTTCTAAGCAAATCCAGGCTGCATTTGCAGCATGTCTAAGTGGTCCCCATTGATCCAAATGAACCATTCCTTCAAAAAAGTTAATTCAATTGAATAATTACTAGATAAAAACTCAGACGAAAAATGTATTTCCAGTAAAAATATTTAATACTATTCACTCTAATTCAATATCCTTAACTGGATAAATATTATAACTTACAATAAGGTGATAGATTAAGTGATTTGATCGAAATTTTGGTGAAGTATAAGTTTTTTTTACCTTTTGGTGATTTGGGTGCGTCATGACTGACCCAATCACAGAAAGTTTTGGTCAATGTTTTATATTTTTCATTTCCGGTGATTTTGGCTAAAAGTACTTGCACTCCAGCGGTCTGTTTCAAAATATAAGTTAATAATTCAAAAAATTTAATAAAAGAGTTTCTTAAAAAAAATACCAGTTTAGCTTATAAGAGAATAATGAATCCGAAATATTTTTCTATCTGAGTACAGTTCAAAAACTTCATAAAATATTTGTAAATATTCTATCTTAATGTTTTCAAATAGAACTATTCATTTTGATGATTTTCAAATTATAATTTTCTAAAGAATTTCGGTGAAATGAAAAAAGTTTTTTCGAATTTATTTAAAATGAGAATAGATTAAAATAGAAAAATCAATAAGAATTGTTAACATAATGAACTATACCTTATCGTCCCAACTGAATTGTAAAGGTTTTCCGTTCAATTGTTTACTAAATTCATTGAAATGTCTTTCGACATCGATTTTATATGTATTATCATTTGTAGCTCTCAGAAGCCAAGCTGCAGACCAGGCAAGTTCATCACCAAATCCAGACCAGGACCTAATATTAATCAAAATGAAGAATTAATAAATCAATAATTATATGATGAAAAAAATAATAGAGTTATACTGATAAAAGCCTTGAGCATCAGGTATGGCTTTGGTATAAACGCCCCGATGTTTATCAGCGAATGTATACAAAGATTTTGCGTGTTTTAATAGAGTTGCAGAATATGTGGGATCAGATTTTTTAAGAGCTATAGAAGCGGCCGCCATCGCAGCAGCGGTTTCTCCAACCAATTCAGAGCCTCCTTCGGCTGCAGTCACTTTATAAGCCGGTCTCTTCTTATCTTTTGGCCAGTCTTCTGGTCTGCTCCAGACTGCGTGGTCTTGTTGTCCACTACCAACTTGTCCGTATAACTCTGTTTCTCCGGTATGGCACTGGATTAATAATAATTTTAATCAATTAATTATATAAAATTTATTAATGAGAAATGATAAGGTATTCAATAAAAAAATCCATTTAAAAAAGTTTCAGTTTAAACTTTATGATAAAGGGTTTTAACGCAAAGTGACAAAGACTTACTTTTATGAAATAATCTGTTCCCCATTTAATCATTTTATGAGCATTTTCTAATTCTCCTGCTTTGATATAAGCGTCTTCATAGTCAATAACACCCCACGAAACTACTGTTATTGCATAAGCCATCGGAAAGTTAAACTTAACTAAATCTCCGGCTATAAAACAAAATTATGGTGATCACTGCTATATTAACTGATTTATTGATTACCGTCAAAATAGCCACCGGTCAGATCATGTCCACCATCTTTATCTTCGAGCATGGAATCTCCTCTCCAATGGATTCTATTATCTTTGGGTAATTTACCTGATCTTTGGGCCTCATAGAAGAGTAATGAAGCATGAATTGCAGTATTATAGTTATAATTGCCTTTAGTTCCAATCGGTGGTACTGTTATCGGCCATGAAGTCGCTACAAATCCTAAACAAATATAATTCAAAACTTGAAAAATCAATGATTTCTTTTTTATAAAGTTCATATTTACCTATATCTATAGCTTTTCCATTGAATTTTGCACTTGAGAAAGAAATTTCATTACAGTGAATAAAGTTAAATGAAATAAATTCATGTGTTTTACAGTAGCGTTAAATTTGTTAATTGTAAACAGATTATAAACTCATATTAATTAGATTGGAAAAGTGACTCAACTTTGAAAGGTTTTTTTGTGAAAGTTGAATAAAAAGGTTGAATATTAAAATATAGAAAACAGACAGTTTAAAGACTAATTCACAAACCTTATAAGATTAGCGCCGGGATTGTTATCAAATCTCGCTTCATAAGCAACTGTATGTTTGGATCCAGATTTAATCGGATCTCCACTAATTACATATGTTTTTTCATCACTGCTGCCAGACTTGACTTTTCCGCCGCCCATCAACTAAAGTTAAATTATTTTCAATATTAGTACGAAAACAACTCAAGATAGAAGAAAAATTAAAAGAATAGATTATACTGCAAAACTTACAGTTAATTTTACTTTATCATCAAATTTTAATTCTAGTTCCCAATTGGATACATCAGACTCTGCGGTTATATCGATAGCCGCTTGCGTTGCACCTGAAAATGAGGCAGTAATTCTATATGAAGTTCCGCCATTTACCGTGTTAAATATGGCGATTAAGGAAAAAACATGCACCAAAACCAATTTTAAATTCTAAAAATATATATTGAAGTTTTTAAGTTTCTAACATGAGCTAAATAAACAAAATTATTTTAATCTCACCATTTTCGAAATGAAAAGTAATATTTATTTTCAAATAATATCTATTTGTGTAATTTATTTTATATAGTTTTTGTAAAGATAACAAAAGTGAGTTGTGAGAGAAAAAGCATTTGTCTATGAAAATAGGATTCATAAATGCAATCATAATTGAAATAAATTGCATTAAAACTTTGCTTTTAAAGTTGATTAACAATATCTAAGTGACCTAAGGTTCAAATCTTAGGTAAAAGGTTTTGCATAAAACAGTTCAAATAACATAACGTTTATTGACGCGTATTTTTCCAAATTGCATCGAATAACATATATAACAGGATAACTAAATTAAAATTCCTTAAAGATATTCTACTTCAGAGCAAAAGATTTGAATCTGTGCTGTACTTTGAAATTATCATAATAAGTTTGTAATTTTTCAGAGTTTAACATTAGTATAAACTTAACTATATTCAGAGGTAAAATAATAATTTTGTTAATTTTTAACTTTAAACAAACTATTTAAATGGTAATTAACATACAGTACTGGTAATTCAAGTTTTAAAAAAAGCTGTAAGCAATAGTTTCTAAAACTATTTTATTTTATTTGTAAACCAAAAATTGAAAAACAATATAACCAATGACATTGAACTATTTTTTTTATAACATCTGTCATTATACTCATAAAAAATTTTCATATTTTTTAAAAAGGGATTTATAAAAGATATTAAAAAGTGAATAAAATTCTTGAAATAAATCACACAATTATAGTTTCACCAAAAAATAATTAATATATCACTCATTATAATTTAATATCAGTTTAGATACAGTATATTGTGAAACATGAAGTTAATTGTTAGTTATGTTTTAATATTCACACTGCCTATAGCTCTAGGGTTTACGGCTGTAAAAAATGGTCACATTGAGTATAACAATCAAAAAATATTTTTCTCAGGTGTAAACACTCCGTGGGTTAACTACGGCAGGTATACAAAATTTCGAATTTTAAATTATACTGATTTGAATGATTATTCATTATTTTAGAGATTTCGGAAGCGGTGCTTATAAGACATCTAAAGCTCAATTTGAAAAATGGTTGACAGAAATTTCTGCTGCCGGGGGTAATATGGTTAGGGTTTGGGTTCATGTCGATGCCCAGTTATCACCGAAATTCAATACTGAAGGATTTGCTACCGGTGAAGAAGTCCAATCATTAATTCAAGATTTGGGAGAATTTATAGATTTTGCGGAAAAACATAATATTTTTACAATGTTATGCCTCTGGAATTTAGCAGTGAAACCAACTGGAACCATTCATTTATATAAAGATGAAGCCAAACTCAATGCTTATATTGATAAAGTTTTGAAACCAATAGTTGCGGGACTGAAAAATCGTAAAGGTTTAGCCGCTTGGGATATAATAAATGAGCCAGGTGGATCAATAACTCAAAATATCAAAGATTCGAACCCGTGTTGGGACACACAAATACTTTTGTATACTGGTGCTGACTGGACAGGAACTCATTTAACAATGAAAGAAGTACAGAAATTTATTAATATTCACGCGGATGCTATTAAGAGTGTAGATCCGAAAGCTTTGATAACTGTTGGAGACGGAGATCAAACCTCTACTAACATATCTTCTAAAAGTCGAAACTATTTAAGCGATCATTGTTTGACTTCAACTGGTGGTAAACCTAAAGGAACATTAGGTAAAACATTAACAATTTAAAATATTCATTAGTAGTAATTCAAAAATTCATGAATTGATTCTTATTAGTAGATTTGGATCTAGAATAAGATGATTTGAGAATCGACACAATGATTATTATTACTTTTACAGAATACCTTAATTTAATTATTGCCAATATTTTTTAGATTTTTATCAATTACATTCCTATATATGGCAGGGAAAGTTTCCGGACACCAGTCCTATGAAAATACCTGCTAATAGTTATAAGAGTGATAAACCTATTATAATAGGAGAAATGGCTGTAAAGTGTAGTGAAAGCAAAAATGCGACCCAATGTTTCAGTCATGCATACAATGGTGGATACGCTGGTATTCTAAGCTGGGGTTATGACGGAGTCGGGGATTGTAGTGATGGTCCATTGGCTGACATTGGCATGAGAGCCATCAGAAATTTGAGTAATAATGGAATCGTTTCGGTTAAAATTGATTAAAATTTTAGTTTTTCAATGTAACTCAATACTCAATTTACTTCAAAATAATTCTATTATTTCTATGCAATTAGTTTATAATATTTCAAAAATTATTGTTAAAAAGAGTAACATCTACAGAAAAAATTGTTGTGTTAATTAATAAAATACATATTTACAATCATTTTCTTAACAAACTTAATAGAAGAAAAATATCTCAACAAGATTATGATTTCAATAACAATAATATTTCAAATTAAAAATGTTCGGTAATAAATTTTTTTTAACAGAAAACTTAATTAAATTTATTTTCTGATCAAAATTGAGGAAATCGTTATTGTCTCTTTTAATTTTACTCAATACAACAGTTTGATGTTTGTTTATCAAAATAAATAAAAAATAATCACTAATATATTTATAAGAAAGTTTTATTATCAATTAAAAATAAGATAGTACAATCAGTAATTATAATTTAACGAAAGTTTTATATTAATATTCATGAAATTTTTGTATTCAATCTTTATAATTTTGGATCATTTCATTGAATAAAGTGCCAAAGATTTGAATTTATGCAGAATAACTTCCAGTTTTAGCTAAAAGTTGTTCATAAGTAACTTCTAGGATAACTTATGATAATTATTTAACTGGATTTAGGATTAAAATAATAAATATTTTCTTAGAATTTGAAACATTAAACAAACGCTAGAAATTTTTTGAGAAATCTTTTTTTAGAAAGTTAATTATGTAAATGTTTAAATTTTAATTTTGCAAAGCAGCCAAAGCGTCACTTTCTGAGATTAAGTTTTTCAATTTTGCAACAATTCTTGTCAATACTAATTAAATCAAATTGCAAAACAATTAAATTAATGAAATTGAAATATTTATCATAACATCTGTCATTATACTCATGCAAAAGGATTTTTAATATTTTTATAAAAGAAAGAGTGAAACAGATTCAGAAAACTCATGCAATTCATAAGTTTCACTAATAAATTCAAAATGAAAATTGTTATAATTAATCTCTTAATCTTAATTCCAGTCGCTTTGGGTAACCTTTCAGTGTCAGGAAAACACTTTACATACAATGGACAAAATGTGTTTCTATCGGGTGTAAACTTTGCATGGGATCAATACTCGAGGTTTGAAAGTAATTTTTATTCATAGAAATCAATAATAAATTTTTTTATTCAATAAAGAGATTTCGGTAGTGGTGCATTCAGTCAAACCAGAGCTAAAATGGAGGGCTGGCTGGCAAAAATAGCGTCCGCCGGTGGTAATACAGTTCGCTTATGGCTTCATATCGACGGTCAGTTTTCACCAAAATTCGATGGTAAAGGACACGCAACCGGTGCGGATACAGAATCCCTAATCAAAGAAGTGGGAGAGTTTTTAGATGCAGCCCAAAAACACAACATATTCATTATAATATGCCTATGGAATGGAGCCGTAAAACCCACACAAATGGCTCATTTATATCATGATGAGGAGGCTCTTCAATCATATTTAGATAAAGTATTGACTCCAATGGCGAAAGCATTATCCAAACATAAAGCATTGGGTGCGTGGGAGATAATCAATGAAGCGGGAGGTTCTGTAAAAGCAGGAATCACTGACAGTAACAAATGCTTTGACACTAGTAAACTGACCGGTTCGGGTGCCGGTTGGGCCGGAACAGCACTCACAATGAAGGAAATTCTTCGTTTTGTGAATCGTCACTCAGCAGCCATTCATACTGCAGCGCCTGGAACTCTAGTGACAAGTGGAGCCTGGACTGAAGTCTCTACAACTGATGCCTGCTCTAATTGTTTCAATTATTATAAGGATCAGTGTCTTACTGAGGCCGGTGGCAAACCTAATGGTCATTTAGATTTCTATCAGGTCCATACTTATACATATCAGGGAAAGTTTAGCGCAAACAGTCCTATGAAGAAAAATGCCGACTTTTACAATCTCGATAAACCTTTGATTATCGGAGAGTTTGCGACTGTTTGCAGTGAATCAAAGAACGCGGTAGCAAATTATAAACATGCTTATGAGGGAGGATTTGCTGGAGTGCTCGCCTGGCAGTACAATGAAGGTGGAGATTGTAGTGATAAACAGAGCTCTATGGATGAGGGAATGAAGGCTCTTAGAGATCAGACCACTCATGGAAAAGTTAAAATACAATTATAACTTAAATTATTCAATTTTTTGTGCTTTTATTTTTTATTTAATAACATTTGAATTTATTAATACAATATATCGGACATTATATCTCGACCTGAAAATTAGATTTTAAATGACTGAAAATATTTCTTAAAAGAATTTCATTATTAAAAACTTTTACAAAGTACAATATACTGATCATCCGGATAATGATACCAATAATCATGAGATTTTATATTTAAACTTTATAGCATCAATTATTTCCTAAATTTAAATGATAAAGTTTGTGTAAAAGTTTGTTCAATTTCATAAATTATAGTTAGAAAGTAACTTCAGATTAAAAAACTTCTGGAAAACTGTCTAAAACTTTAATAAATGGTAAAATGAAAGACTCGGTTCTCTTTTCGCTTTTCCTCTTCTTCGGCGGAGACTTCAGTTTTTGACATTTATCTGAGTCTATTCACGAATATTTTAGGGAAAGATATAAGGAAAAAGTCATTTTAATTTTCAATTGTGAAAAATAAATTTAACAAATTCTACCTTCAGTCCAATCACCACACAATGCATTCATAGTGTTTGTGAATATATCACTCACATATTCTATATTTGCTGAAATTTTATCTTCCGTACAAACATCATGTTTTTTGCCCTGAGTTCTCATACATGGAAAGACTTTATGGTATTCACTATTAAATAAAAATATTTCAACTTATACTTTCTCAACCTTCAAATATCAAGTTTTGAAGAAAAGATTCAAACTTAAATCATATAAAATTATTGAAAATAGTTATTTTTTGTTGACCAAAGTAGCTTTTATAAAACCAAACTCACCAACAAACATGAGGTATTTTGAGTTTGTCTTCTGCCTGTACAATGCCTTGTAGTGAATCTGTGTATCTGTCTTGACATTTCGCATAATCTTTATGGGCATTGTTAGCACAATTAGCACTTGCAAGAAGTCTTCTTAAACGCTTTGAATCTTTTTTACACAAAGCATTGATCATATTTTTAGTTGTATACACTATTATAGAAGTTAACTGTTTCGGCAGATTTTTCATGCATCTTGTCTTGTATTCGTCAATCTGTTTAATTAATTCGTATTCTTCACTGTTTTAAGGATAAAAAATTTATTAACTAAAATGATTGCATAACTTATTTATAAAAATTCAAATCTTTAGTTCATAAAAAAAAATTATCTGTTTTTGTGAATTCATTAAACAATAGTGAAGTCTTTCAATATTTTGACCAATTGATTGAATGACAAACTAGCTTTCACATGAAAAAAGATAAGATAATGAGTTTACTCCCGGAAACGGCGCATAAAACAGATTTCCCTCATTTTTGAATAAATAAAATTCCTTCTATAAATATTTAAGCCATTCTATTACTTACTCGCAAAATTTTGCCACCTCATCCATCTTTACTGGAAAACTTCTGAAATATTTGCCCACATTCAAAGCTCGAGCCATTGTTTTATCCAGATTATCAAGTGATGCATTATTGCACAGTAATTGACTCAAAACTAAATATGAATTGAGTGAAATGATAACTATCAATAATATAATTTTACACATTTTTGAAATGGTAAATATTTTTAGTTTGCACTTAATTGATCATCTATTCGATGAGTTTGTCTTATATACAGTAAATAAATTCATTTAAAATTCAATAATTAGTAGAAACCAGAATTTTCCGATCTTCAGTTCCGTTCAATGAACTAAATAAAACCATTTTTCGCTGAATGTTACTGGAGTAATATTTTAACCTATTAACCAAGATACGTGGGTTTCATGATCGGAAACGACTCATTAGTACTTTTGATAACAGACTCTTCTCATATGATAGTATCTCTTGTGAAAAAGAAAGAAACCCCTATCAGTTTTATTAAATGAAACTGAAAGAAACGGTTACAAATAACATATTAAATAAAATAAACACAGGCGAATGGAATTCATCTATATTTCAAAATAATAAGCTTTATTTTTTATCGATAAATTATCATTCGCACAATTCTTTGTATCTCATCTAAAGCAAATCTACAGATGATGTTACCTGTATAGGTATTCACTGTATTTTCAAAGTTAATTACTGTATAAAATATCAAATACGCACTTAATAGATAAATCAAAGTTTCACAGATTTTTATGATAATTATTTTATTCCAAATTCAATTGAAGAAAGCAATGAAGGCTTGTGTCAATTTAGATAAAGCTCAAGAAATCCATAATCAAAATGAACTTCAAGTTAAATAAAAATCGTATAAATGTGTGTCTGAATGTCCAAAACTAAAAATAATAGCTATATTTTATCTCAAGTCAATCAATACATTCAAATATCACTTCGAAAAATACACTTTTTGGTGGAATCAATATATTGGGCAATAAGACTAATAGATAAATTATTTTTACAATTAATACAAAATCAGCAAAAAACTGACATTAATAAATAATTTCGAAGTCTACCCCATTTTCAAACAGATGTTCATTTTCAGAGTTTGCGATAGAAAAAATTCAAATAACTTAAGTAAAAACAATTAATAACTAAATTGGAAATATACTAAATCATAAGAACAGAGACAAATATTTTAAAATTAAAACATGATATTTCTAAATGGATATTTATTATTGGCAACACTCCCAGCAGTGTTTGGGTTTTTATCCATACAAAACGGACACTTCGTCTATAATAATGAAAAGGTATTTCTTTCAGGCGTTAACAACCCATGGGTTCATTATGCGAGGTATTCAAAATACGTTCAAATCATAGAAATGAATGAACTTATAATAACTTATTCATACCTTTAAAGAGATTTTGGAAGTGGTGCTTACGCCACCTCTAAAGTACAGTTTGAAAAATTGTTGACTGATATTTCCGCAGCCGGTGGTAATGCAGTCCGAGTTTGGCTCCATATCGATGGTCAATGGTCTCCAAAATTCGATGCACAAGGATTTGCGACAGGAGAAGATGTTCATTCTTTAATTACTGAATTGGGAGAGTATTTGGATTTTGCGGAAAAAAAGAATATTTTTGTAATATTTTGTTTATGGAACGGAGCCGTAAAACCACAACAAATGCTTCATTTATACGCAGACGAAGCTAAACTGGATCGATATTTGGAGAAGGTTTTGAAGCCTATGGTCTCCGGATTGAAGACCAAGAACAATTTGGCCGCATGGGAAGTAATCAATGAAGTTGGAGGTTCTGTTTTGCAGAATATTTCTGATCCAAATCCCTGTTTCGATACGAAGAAACTTCTCTATTCTGGAGCGAATTGGGCTAAAAGTGACTTAACTATGAAAAATGCGCTCAAATTCATCAATCGACACATCAGTGCCATCAAAGCCGCTGATCCTAAAGTATTAGTCACAAGTGGATCATGGAATGAGAGGTCAAATCTTGATGTTTGCAATTATTGTTTCAACTATTATAAAGATGAATGTCTTGTGACAGCCGGTGGAAAACCTAATGGTGTTTTGGACTTTTATCAGGTTAAGCATTGATTGAACAATATTTTGATTTAAAACTTTATTTTATCTAAAAATTAGATCCATTCATATGCGTGGCAGGGAAAGTATAGCGAATTCAGTCCTTTCAAGAAAACTTCAGCTGAATTAAAATCACCAAAACCTGTAATGATTGGAGAGTTTGGTATCAATTGTAGTGAATTTAAAAATGCGACCCATTATTATAATTATGCTTTAAATGCTGGCTATAATGGTCTTCTTGAATGGGGTTATGATGTGAAGTGTAAAGACTGTTGTGATGATCATATGGCTGACGAAGGAATGAAAGCTATTAGAGATAAAGTTAAAGTTACAATTAAATAAAATTTTTAATGTATTTTCCTTAATAAATAAAATAGAAGAATAGAATAAATGTTGACATAGATTTTTTGAAATTTTTAAAAAACTTGTTCTGATTAAAATTTTGATTCACTTTGTTATCAATGTTTTGTTGAAATAGAATTGAATCATTGAATGCATTCAATATGTTCGCCCCTTTATGTTAAATGTTTAATTTGATTTAACTTGTGAACCTTAGCACTCTTAGACTATTCTTAATTCATATCTGTTTCAATTGTGAAGAACATAGAAATCTAATTCAAGTTGAAAAATGAGTGGACATTCACTTCATATCTTCAAGTATTTAATTAATTTCGATCTTTAAAAGTTCATTAAAAATATATAATGAAGGGTTAATATTTTGCTCACACTAACCTTTTAGTAAAATTGAATGGACTTTTTAAAAATTATTCTCTACTATATTAGATCTAAATATCAATTAAGTTACTGTGACATTAATCATAAGAGAAACTATTGAAAATTTAAAATTTTTTTTGACTGAATATTTTTAATTTTTGACAAACATTGAAAATTTCAGAAATCAAAACTTAATTTCAGAATTTAAAATATACAAATAATTTAATTTTAACAAACATATTCAATTTAGAAAAATAAAATTCTATACCTATCAGTTGTTTATTGAGATCAATTTATTTTAAGAAAAATTATCTGATAATTGACCTTAATGTTTTCATAATAGCATACTTTCGAACACCTGTAAATATTTTTCTCGTGATATAAAACATGAATTATAACTTTATAATCCAAATCTGAGCTTAACTTAGGAAAGTTTAGCGACAGTCATGGAAATCATAAGCTTAGCCACTCTTTTATTTACTTTAATTATATCTGTTTCAGGTTTTTTAAAGATAGAAAATGGAAAATTTGTTTACAATAATAATACGGTGTTCCTGTCGGGAGTGAACGCCCCCTGGGTTAACTATGGTCGGGATTTCGGTATATTTAAGCTTGAATTACAGTTTATAAAGAATAAAATATAAAAAATACTTTACCAAAAACTTTTCTGCTGTTTCTTAATTTCTTTATCACAAGAATTATCGGTTTATTTAACTGCAGACAATTCAACATTTTTTTCAGACTGAATTTGATAAGTTTAATAATTTTTTTCGAATACGTTTGAATGAGTTTATTTGTTTTCAACTCTAGGCAGTGGTGCTTATAATAAGTCAAAAGATCAATTCGAAAAATGGTTCGAAAGAATATCATCTCATGGCGGAAACGCAGTCCGCGTTTGGGTTCTTGTCGATGGACAAAATGCACCAAAATTTGATAGCGATGGCTTTGCCACCGGAGAAGACACGAAGTCATTGATCGCAGAGATTGGAGAATATTTAGATTCTGCCGCAAAACATAACATCTTTGTTATTCTGTGTCTATGGAACGGAGCCGTAAAGCCTCGACAGCAAGTTCTTGATATGTTCTCTAATGAGGATAAACTCAATCGCTATTTAGAAAAGGTTTTGACTCCTTTGGTTTCTGGACTAAAAGATAAGAAAGCATTGGCCGCGTGGGAAGTGATCAATGAAGTCGGCGGTTCTGTACAACAAAACATTCACGATGAAAATAAATGCTTTGATACACAAAAGTTGAACAGTTCGGGAGCGGATTGGGCTAAAAGTGACTTAACTATGAAGAATGCCCTCAAGTTTATCAATAGACACATCGATGCCATTAAAACCGCAGATCCAAAAGCTCTAACAACTAGTGGTGCGTGGAATGAAAGACCAAATTTGGATGTTTGCGATTATTGTTTCAACTATTATAAAGATGAATGCGTTCGTGCGGCCGGTGGTCGACAAAAAGGGGTTTTAGATTTCTATCAAATACATACTTATCAATGGCAGCATAAATACACTGACTTCAGTCCTATGTTGAAAACTGCGGCAGAATTAAAATTAGATAAAGTGGTAATCATTGGTGAACTTTCGGCTAAATGTGATCCAAATAAAACTCCTGCGCAATGCTATCAATGGGCCTACAATTCGGGTTATTCTGGTATTCTTGGTTGGGCTTATGATAGAGATGGTGATAATGACACCCCTGGAGTCAGTCATTCAGAAGAAGGAATGACAGGAATAAGAAATTTGACTCAACACGGATTGATCAAAATTAAAATCAATTGAAATTAAAACTTTAAATTTCTCATAAATTAAAATGTTTTTAGTTTATTTTTTGCGAAAATACTGTTTTGTTCAGATTAATTGAGATTAAAAATTTACTTTATTGAGCTTTAGTTTCAATATAATTTAAAACCATTATTTTTGACAAAACGTGTTAAATTGACTCTTTCAATAATCATATTTAATTGACTCAAAAATGTATTATGGAAAATAGTAATTAGAATATTAAATCTAAAGTTGACTTAAGTTAACAAACTTAACTGACATAATGTACGTACGTTGCAGTCAAGTCTATCTAATCTAACACTATTTCATGCAATTGACTAGTTTTCACTGCAAGACTCATTCAAGGGTAGAATTGAAAAATTTTAATATTCTTTTTTAATATTTAATAATCTTTTAGGCTTAGATTCCGGCTCTTTACAGATAAGTCATATCTACATTGACTTCAATAAAATTTACTGATTCGGTGATACTTTCCAACACAACTCGACAACAATAATCATTTTTATGCCGATTTTCAATTTAGATCCAATTAGTGTTTTATTATCTATATCTAATTCAACATAGGGTGTAGTCTTCGTTCAATATTTTTATTATTCAATAGTAATATAGAAAAATGAATGTTAACTGTTATTCTGATTATAATAATTAATATCAAGGATTTCTTTTTAAATCCTATTTTTGTTTTGCAAAAGATATAGACAACAAAACATTTGTAAGTCTTCTCACAATTTTCTAATTCTTTGATTTTGTAATCATAATCATTTCAATTATGAAATTTAATTTTTATTGTTAATATTTAATAACAGATATGAAATAAATATGAAAATATCATTAATAAGTTCATTAATTTTTCTACCGATAGTTTTCGGTGATTTCTTGACTGTCAAAAAAGATGGCTTTCATTTTAATGGCAAAAAAGTATTTCTTTCAGGCGCTAACATAGCTTGGGATTCATTCGGCCACGACTTTGGTGGAGAACCAAAATGGGACAGATATTACACTAAAGTTAAGGATCACTACCAGAAATGGATAACTAGTATATCGAATGCGGGCGGAAATGCTGTCCGAGTATGGCTTCACGCGGACGGCTCATCATCACCGAAATGGGATTCAAGTGGATTCGCAGTCGGAAACGATACTCAAACTATTGTCGAGGATTTCGGGGCTTTCTTAGACTTTGCGGCAGAAAAAAATGTGTTTGTTATCTTAACCCTATGGAATCTAGCAGTAGTTCCACGTCCTAATGGACTCGAGCTATATAAAAATGAAGCAAAATTGAATAGATATTTTGAAAAAGTTTTGACTCCATTAGTAACTGGACTAAAGAGTAAAAAAGCATTGGCTGCTTATGAGGTAATCAATGAACCCGGAGGTTCAATAAAACCGGGCACTGTTGACACCACTAATAAATGTTTTGATACGACCCGACTCACAAACTCTGGAGCCAATTGGGCTAATGCTGGACTAGCTATGAAAGATGTCTTAAGATTCATTAATTTACATATCGATGTTATTAAGTCTGCGGACCCGAAAGCTCTTGTAACTCAGGGAGCTTGGAATGAGATACCGAGTACTGATGCCTGTAATTATTGTTTCAATTATTATAAAGATGAATGTCTAATTGCTGGCGGGGGTAAATCAAAAGGTAAATCAAACATGAGCTCAATTATTTAATGAACTTATGTTCTAATCTATTCATTAGAAACTAAGAGAAAACAAAATTTTTTTATTCAGAATACTAAGATTTTATCAGTTATGTAAAAAATTACCTGTCAATCAAGGCTAAGTATTTTCTTAATGCTATAAATTCTGTAATTAATGCAATAACATTCATAATAATATTTAAATACAGAATTAGGTTTAATTTTGGTTTCTCAAACAATTATTAACCCGAATAATTTGAACTAATTTTTAAAAAAGTTGATTTAAAAATATACTTAATAGGAGTGATTGATTTCTATCAAATACATGCATACACATGGCAAAACAAATATAGCAGTTATTCCCCAATGAAGGTCAAAGCATCTCAACTCAAGTTAGATAAACCCGTAATTATTGGCGAATTCTCTACCGATTGCAGTGAGAGTAAGAACGCGACAACAAATTTCAAGTGGGGCTATGAATCAGGCTATTCGGGAATACTTAGCTGGCAGTATAATGAAGGAGGATTCTGTTCAGATAAACAGCCGGCTCAGGACGAAGGCATGAAAGCTATCCAAGATTTAACCAGTAATGGTGTCATCAAAATCAAGATCAATAACTAATAACTTAAATTAATACTTGTAAAAGAATAAATTAATTAAACTCAAAATTCTTGGAATAAAGTAAATTCTTTAATTCAATTCCACTCAATAAACATTAGTATCTTAGAATCGATCAAAAATAATGACAATTTTATTCCAATTAAGTAAATTTGAATATCATTTGATGAATTATTAACTCATTTTATTAGTTTAGTTAATCATTGATACGTTATTCTCAATAAATCAGTAAATTAAAAGCTGTAAATTTCAACTGACATATCTTCTTATTTATACAATAATAAATTGTGAAACTACTTTATCAATTCAATGCATTTTTAAGAATTTATTTGTTTTAATTATTTTATATAGGAATATAACTTCTTTTGATGATTTTGTTTAATATCATTTTTTAGATTTTGAGTTTTATCTTTTATGTTTGAGTTATGTCTTTTTATAATTTTCTGATGCGCTCATCAAATATACAAAAAATGAAACTCAGATCGATATTGAAAGTATGCCTATGGAAATAGCTTTACACAAAAGTTATAACATTTCACTGATTTTTTAAATTGATTTATGTTATACAAGAAGGAATTTTAGATGACTGTCATAATTATTTTCGAATCTTAATACAAAACATGATATAGGAATGCGATAAATTAAATGTTAAAACTCATTTTTTATTGAAAATTATTAATTTGAGTAATAATGATAATTTAGAACAAAATAATCATATAAATGGTCGAAAATAATCAGTCATATAATTTTATTTATTGGTTTTGTGCAAGCGCTGCAACAGCCGATTGGAATCCCGCGTTGTAATCCATGGCTACTTCATTATGGACATAATCATCACGTTTGTCATTATAATTATCTTGCTTGTCGGGACCGCCAACCAATGCACCAGTCAATACTTGCGGGTTCGGTCCTATAAGTAAAATAATTGAGTACTTTTATGGTAGGAAAATATTATAAACAGAGTGAAATCTACTGACCAGGGTTATTCATTGCTTGCCAATCACATTTTGCAGGTTCGTTAGGGCATGAACTGAATCAATATATAATTTCGTTTTAATCAATAATTCAAAAGAAGATCTGCATAAAATTTAATATTCAATAAGTTTGCCAATTATTCATACCTTGCTCTGTGATGTGGGCGTTGAGGTGGGTTTTTACCAACGCCAACAACGAAAGAATGTCCGCCATCTCCTAATAGATAATCGATCTGTTTTTTACCAAAGGCACGGTTTTCTGCTGGGTTTATACCGGCTTCAGCTGCCTATTATATTAAAGCAAATCTTAATAAACTTAATAATTAATGATAAAACTTTTGAATCACTCGAAACATACTGCGAGAGCAACGAAGGCTGAATTTGCCGCATGTCTGGCTGGTCCCCATTGATCCAAATAGACCATACCTTTAGGTGTTTTCGGTGCTTCATTTCTCAAATAATTAGTGAATTTTTCAGCGGCGGCCTTGAACTTGGGCTCACCGGTAATTTTCGCTAATAATACCTGAAGACCTCCGGTCTGAATTCAATGTTAATAAAATTGATTATATTGTAATTAATATAGTTTTTGAAACAAATTATGCTTAATGCATGTGTGAATAATTGAGGGGTACCTTATCGTCCCACGAGAATTGTTTTGGAAGACCATCCAATTTGAATTCAGT